>JBBBDQ010020683.1:0-11915 GCA_037127315.1 Ascarosepion bandense | reverse complement strand
TGTGTATTGTCTGATTAATAATACTGTGAGGAAAGCTTAGAACAATAGGTTGAATGAAGAAAATGTTTAGCCACATGAAGGACATGGATTAATGATACAGTAATAGAGACACGGTATTGTCTGATTAATAATACTGTGAGGAAAGCTTAGAACAATAGGTTGAATGAAGAAAATGTTTAGCCACATGAAGGACATGGATTAATGATACAGTAATAGAGAATACTGTATTGTCTGATTAATAATACTGTGAGGAAAGCTTAGAACAATAGGTTGAATGATGAAAATGTTTAGCCACATGAAGGTCATGGATTAATGATACAGTAATAGAGAATACTGTATTGTCTGATTAATAATACTGTGAGGAAAAGCTTAGAACAATAGGTTGAATGAAGAAAATGTTTAGCCATGAAGGACATGGATTAATGATACAGTAATAGAGAATACTGTATTGTCTGATTAATAATACTGTGAGGAAAGCTAGAACAATAGGTTGAATGGTGAAGAAAATGTTTAGCCACATGAAGGACATGGATTAATGATACAGTAATAGAGAATACTGTATTGTCTGATTACTAATACTGTGAGGAAAGCTTAGAACAATAGGTTGAATGAAGAAAATGTTTAGCCACATGAAGGACATGGAGCCAATGATACAGTAATAGAGAATACTGCATTGTCTGATTAATAATACTGTGAGGAAAGCTTAGAACAATAGGTTGAATGAAGAAAATGTTTAGCCACATGAAGGACATGTGGATTAATGATACAGTAATAGAGAATACTGTATTGTCTGATTAATAATACTGTGAGGAAAGCTTAGAACAATAGGTTGAATGAAGAAAATGTTTAGCCACATGAAGGACATGGATTAATGATACAGTAATAGAGAATACTGTATTGTCTGATTAATAATACTGTGAGGAAAAGCTTTGTGTCACATTAGGTTGAATGATGAAAATGTTTAGCCACATGAAGGACATGGATTAATGATAAAGAAAAATAGAGAATACCGTATTGTCTGATTAATAATACTGTGAGGAAAGCTTAGAACAATAGGTTGAATGATGAAAATGTTTAGCCACATGAAGGTCATGGATTAATGATACAGTAATAGAGAATACTGTATTGTCTGATTAATAATACTGTGAGGAAAGCTTAGAACAATAGGTTGAATGAAGAAAATGTTTAGCCACATGAAGGACATGGATTAATGCTACAGTAATAGAGAATACTGTATTGTCTGATTAATAATACTGTGAGGAAAGCTTAGAACAATAGGTTGAATGAAGAAATGTTTAGCCACAATGAAGGACATAATAATGTATACAGTAATAGAGAATACTGTATTGTCTGATTAATAATACTGTGAGGAAAGCTTAGAACAATAGGTTGAATGAAGAAAATGTTTAGCCACATGAAGGACATGGATTAATGATACAGTAATAGAGAATACTGTATTGTCTGATTAATAATACTGTGAGGAAAGCTTAGAACAATAGGTTGAATGAAGAAAATGTTTAGCCACATGAAGGACATGGATTAATGATACAGTAATAGAGAATACTGTATTGTCTGATTAATAATACTGTGAGGAAAGCTTAGAACAATAGGTTGAATGAAGAAAATGTTTAGCCACATGAAGGACATGGATTAATGATACAGTAATAGAGAATACTGTATTGTCTGATTAATAATACTGTGAGGAAAGCTTAGAACAATAGGTTGAATGAAGAAAATGTTTAGCCACATGAAGGACATGGATTAATGATACAGTAATAGAGAATACTGTATTGTCTGATTAATAATACTGTGAGGAAAGCTTAGAACAATAGGTTGAATGAAGAAAATGTTTAGCTACACATGAAGGACATGGATTAATGATACAGTAATAGAGAATACTGTATTGTCTGATTAATAATACTGTGAGGAAAGCTTAGAACAATAGGTTGAATGATGAAAATGTTTAGCCACATGAAGGACATGGATTAATGATACAGTAATAGAGAATACTGTATTGTCTGATTAATAATACTGTGAGGAAAGCTTAGAACAATAGGTTGAATGATGAAAATGTTTAGCCACATGAAGGTCATGGATTAATGATACAGTAATAGAGAATACTGTGATTACCTGATTACTGGCCACTGTGAGGAAAGCTTAGAACAATAGGTTGAATGAAGAAAATGTTTAGCCACATGAAGGACATGGATTAATGATACAGTAATAGAGAATACTGTATTGTCTGATTAATAATACTGTGAGGAAAGCTAGAACAATAGGTTGAATGAAGAAAATGTTTAGCCACATGAAGGACATGGATTAATGATACAGTAATAGAGAATACTGTATTGTCTGATTAATAATACTGTGAGGAAAGCTTAGAACAATAGGTTGAATGAAGAAAATGTTTAGCCACATGAAGGACATGGATTAATGATACAGTAATAGAGAATACTGTATTGTCTGATTAATAATACTGTGAGGAAAGCTTAGAACAATAGGTTGAATGAAGAAAATGTTTAGCCACATGAAGGACATGGATTAATGATACAGTAATAGAGAATACTGTATTGTCTGATTAATAATACTGTGAGGAAAGCTTAGAACAATAGGTTGAATGAAGAAAAATAAGCTTAGCCACATGAAGGTCATGGATTAATGATACAGTAATAGAGAATACTGTATTGTCTGATTAATAATACTGTGAGGAAAGCTTAGAACAATAGGTTGAATGATGAAAATGTTTAGCCACATGAAGGTCATGGATTAATGATACAGTAATAGAGAATACTGTATTGTCTGATTAATAATACTGTGAGGAAAGCTTAGAACAATAGGTTGAATGAAGAAAATGTTTAGCCACATGAAGGTCATGGATTAATGATACAGTAATAGAGAATACTGTATTGTCTGATTAATAATACTGTGAGGAAAGCTTAGAACAATAGGTTGAATGAAGAAAAATGTTTAGCCACATGAAGGTCATGGATTAATGATACAGTAATAGAGAATACTGTATTGTCTGATTAATAATACTGTGAGGAAAGCTTAGAACAATAGGTTGAATGATGAAAATGTTTAGCCACATGAAGGTCATGGATTAATGATACAGTAATAGAGAATACTGTATTGTCTGATTAATAATAATTGCAGGAAAGCTTAGAACAATAGGTTGAATGATGAAAATGTTTAGCCACATGAAGGACATGGATTAATGATACAGTAATAGAGAATACTGTATTGTCTGGATTAATAATACTGTGAGGAAAGCTTAGAACAATAGGTTGAATGAAGAAAATGTTTAGCCACATGAAGGACATGGATTAATGATACAGTAATAGAGAATACTGTATTGTCTGATTAATAATACTGTGAGGAAAGCTTAGAACAATAGGTTGAATGATGAAAATGCTAGCCACATGAAGGTCATGGATTAATGATACAGTAATAGAGAATACTGTATTGTCTGATTAATAATACTGTGAGGAAAGCTTAGAACAATAGGTTGAATGATGAAAATGTTTAGCCACATGAAGGACATGGATTAATGATACAGTAATAGAGAATACTGTATTGTCTGATTAATAATACTGTGAGGAAAGTTTAGAACAATAGGTTGAATGATGAAAATGTTTAGCCACATGAAGGTCATGGATTAATGTGATACAGTAATAGAGAATACTGTATTGTCTGATTAATAATACTGTGAGGAAAGTTTCTTAGAACAATAGGTTGAATGATGAAAATGTTTAGCCACATGAAGGTCATGGATTAATGATACAGTAATAGAGAATACTGTATTGTCTGATTAATAATACTGTGAGGAAAGCTTAGAACAATAGGTTGAATGATGAAAATGTTTAGCCACATGAAGGTCATGGATTAATGATACAGTAATAGAGAATACTGTATTGTCTGATTAATAATACTGTGAGGAAAGCTTAGAACAATAGGTTGAATGAAGAAAATGTTTAGCCACATGAAGGACATGGATTAATGATACAGTAATAGAGAATACTGTATTGTCTATTAATAATACTGTGAGGAAAAGCTTAGAACAATAGGTTGAATGAAGAAAATGTTAGCCACATGAAGGACATGGATTAATGATACAGTAATAGAGAATACTGTATTGTCTGATTAATAATACTGTGAGGAAAGCTTAGAACAATAGGTTGAATGATGAAAATGTTTAGCCACATGAAGGACATGGGATTAATGATACAGTAATAGAGAATACTGTATTGTCTGATTAATAATACTGTGAGGAAAGCTTAGAACAATAGGTTGAATGATGAAAATGTTTAGCCACATGAAGGTCATGGATTAATGATACAGTAATAGAGAATACTGTATTGTCTGATTAATAATACTGTGAGGAAAGCTTAGAACAATAGGCTGAATGATGAAAATGTTTAGCCACATGAAGGTCATGGATTAATGATACAGTAATAGAGAATACTGTATTGTCTGATTAATAATTACTGTGAGGAAAGCTTAGAACAATAGGTTGAATGATGAAAATGTTTAGCCACATGAAGGTCATGGATTAATGATACAGTAATAGAGAATACTGTATTGTCTGATTAATAATACTGTGAGGAAAGCTTAGAACAATAGGTTGAATGATGAAATGTTTAGCCACATGAAGGTCATGTGGATTAATGATACAGTAATAGAGAATACTGTATTGTCTGATTAATAATACTGAGGAAAAGCTTAGAACAATAGGTTGAATGAAGAAAATGTTTAGCCACATGAAGGACATGGATTAATGATACAGTAATAGAGAACACTGTCTGATTAATAATACTGTGTGAGGAAAGCTTAGAACAATAGGTTGAATGAAGAAAATGTTTAGCCACATGAAGGACATGGATTAATGATACAGTAATAGAGAATACTGTATTGTCTGATTAATAATACTGTGAGGAAAGGAACAATAGGTTGAATGATGAAAATGTTTAGCCACATGAAGGACATGGATTAATGATACAGTAATAGAGAATAATTGTATTGTCTGATTAATAATACTGTGAGGAAAGCTAGAACAATAGGTTGAATGATGAAAATGTTTAGCCACATGAAGGTCATGGATTAATGATACAGTAATAGAGAATACTGCATTGTCTGATTAATAATACTGTGAGGAAAGCTTAGAACAATAGGTTGAATGATGAAAATGTTTAGCCACATGAAGGTCATGGATTAATGATACAGTAATAGAGAATACTGTATTGTCTGATTAATAATACTGTGAGGAAAGCTTAGAACAATAGGTTGAATGATGAAAATGTTTAGCCACATGAAGGTCATGGATTAATGATACAGTAATAGAGAATACTGTATTGTCTGATTAATAATACTGTGAGGAAAGCTTAGAACAATAGGTTGAATGAAGAAAATGTTTAGCCACATGAAGGACATGGATTAATGATACAGTAATAGAGAATACTGTATTGTCTGATTAATAATACTGTGAGGAAAGCTTAGAACAATAGGTTGAATGAAGAAAATGTTTAGCCACATGAAGGTCATGGATTAATGATACAGTAATAGAGAATACTGTATTGTCTGATTAATAATACTGTGAGGAAAGCTTAGAACAATAGGTTGAATGATGAAAATGTTTAGCCACATGAAGGTCATGGATTAATGATACAGTAATAGAGAATACTGTATTGTCTGATTAATAATACTGTGAGGAAAGTTGAACAATAGGTTGAATGAAGAAAATGTTTAGCCACATGAAGGACATGGATTAATGATACAGTAATAGAGAATACTGTATTGTCTGATTAATAATACTATGAGGAAAGCTTAGAAACAATAGGTTGAATGAAGAAAATGTTTAGCCACATGAAGGACATGGATTAATGATACAGTAATAGAGAATACTGTATTGTCTGATTAATAATACTGTGAGGAAAGCTTAGAACAATAGGTTGAATGATGAAAATGTTTAGCCATGATGAATAATATGGATTAATGATACAGTAATAGAGAATACTGTATTGTCTGATTAATAATACTGTGAGGAAAGCTTAGAACAATAGGTTGAATGATGAAAAATGTTTAGCCACATGAAGGACATGGATTAATGATACAGTAATAGAGAATACTGTATTGTCTGATTAATAATACTGTGAGGAAAGCTTAGAACAATAGGTTGAATGAAGAAAATGTTTAGCCACATGAAGGACATGGATTAATGATACAGTAATAGAGAATACTGTATTGTCTGATTAATAATACTGTGAGGAAAGCTTAGAAAATAATAGGTTGAATGATGAAAATGTTTAGCCACATGAAGGTCATGGATTAATGATACAGTAATAGAGAATACTGTATTGTCTGATTAATAATACTGTGAGGAAAGCTTAGAACAATAGGTTGAATGATGAAAATGTTTAGCCACATGAAGGACATGGATTAATGATACAGTAATAGAGAATACTGTATTGTCTGATTAATAATACTGTGAGGAAAGCTTAGAACAATAGGTTGAATGATGAAAATGTTTAGCCACATGAAGGACATGGATTAATGATACAGTAATAGAGAATACTGTATTGTCTGGATTAATAATACTGTGAGGAAAGCTTAGAACAATAGGTTGAATGATGAAAATGTTTAGCCACATGAAGGACATGGATTAATGATACAGTAATAGAGAATACTGTATTGTCTGATTAATAATACTGTGAGGAAAGCTTAGAACAATAGGTTGAATGATGAAAATGTTTAGCCACATGAAGGACATGGATTAATGATACAGTAATAGAGAATACTGTATTGTCTGATTAATAATACTGTGAGGAAAGCTTAGAACAATAGGTTGAATGATGAAAATGTTTAGCCACATGAAGGTCATGGATTAATGATACAGTAATAGAGAATACTGTATTGTCTGATTAATAATACTGTATGGTGCTTAGAACAATAGGTTGAATGAAGAAAATGTTTAGCCACATGAAGGACATGGATTAATGATACAGTAATAGAGAATACTGTATTGTCTGATTAATAATACTGTGAGGAAAGCTTAGAACAATAGGTTGAATGATGAAAATGTTTAGCCACATGAAGGACATGGATTAATGATACAGTAATAGAGAATACTGTATTGTCTGATTAATACTGTGAGGAAAGCTTAGAACAATAGGTTGAATGATGAAATGTTTAGCCACATGAAGGACATGGATTAATGATGTTAATAGAGAATACTGTATTGTCTGATTAATAATACTGTGAGGAAAGCTTAGAACAATAGGTTGAATGATGAAAATGTTTAGCCACATGGAAGGACATGGATTAATGATACAGTAATAGAGAATACTGTATTGTCTGATTAATAATACTGTGAGGAAAGCTTAGAACAATAGGTTGAATGATGAAAATGTTTAGCCACATGAAGGTCATGGATTAATGATACAGTAATAGAGAATACTGTATTGTCTGATTAATAATACTGTGAGGAAAGCTTAGAACAATAGGTTGAATGATGAAAATGTTTAGCCACATGAAGGCTTCAGGATTAATGATACAGTAATAGAGAATACTGTATTGTCTGATTAATAATACTGTGAGGAAAGCTTAGAACAATAGGTTGAATGAAGAAAATGTTTGAAATACATGAAGGACATGGATTAATGATACAGTAATAGAGAATACTGTATTGTCTGATTAATAATACTGTGAGGAAAGCTTAGAACAATAGGTTGAATGAAGAAAAATGTTTAGCCACATGAAGGTCATGGATTAATGATACAGTAATAGAGAATACTGTATTGTCTTATTAATAATACTGTGAGGAAAGCTTAGAACAATAGGTTGAATGAAGAAAATGTTTAGCCACATGAAGGACATGGATTAATGATACAGTAATAGAGAATACTGTATTGTCTGATTAATAATACTGTGAGGAAAGCTTAGAACAATAGGTTGAATGAAGAAAAATGTTTTACTACATGAAGGTCATGGATTAATGATACAGTAATAGAGAATACTGTATTGTCTGATTAATAATACTGTGAGTAAGCCAAACTATTAAAGAACTATTTTGAAAATGTTTAGCCACATGAAGGTCATGGATTAATGATAATAGTAATAGAGAATACTGTATTGTCTGATTAATAATACTGTGAGGAAAGCTTAGAACAATAGGTTGAATGATGAAAATGTTTAGCCACATGAAGGACATGGATTAATGATACAGTAATAGGGACAATACTGCCTTATCTGACAATAACACTGGAGTGTTTAGAACAATAGGTTGAATGAAGAAAATGTTTAGCCACATGAAGGACATGGATTAATGATACAGTAATAGAGAATACTGTATTGTCTGATTAATAATACTGTGAGGAAAGCTTAGAACAATAGGTTGAATGAAGAAAATGTTTAGCCACATGAAGGTCATGGATTAATGATACAGTAATAGAGAATACTGTATTGTCTGATTAATAATACTGTGAGGAAAGCTTAGAACAATAGGTTGAATGATGAAAATGTTTAGCCACATGAAGGTCATGGATTAATGATACAGTAATAGAGAATACTGTATTGTCTGATTAATAATACTGTGAGGAAAGCTAGAAACAATAGGTTGAATGATGAAAATGTTTAGCCACATGAAGGACATGGATTAATGATACAGTAATAGAGAATACTGTATTGTCTGATTAATAATACTGTGAGGAAAGCTTAGAACAATAGGTTGAATGAAGAAAATGTTTAGCCACATGAAGGACATGGATTAATGATACAGTAATAGAGAATACTGTATTGTCTGATTAATAATACTGTGAGGAAAGCTTAGAACAATAGGTTGAATGAAGAAAATGTTTAGCCACATGAAGGACATGGATTAATGATACAGGCACAGAGAATACTGTATTGTCTGATTAATAATACTGTGAGGAAAGTTTAGAACAATAGGTTGAATGAAGAAAATGTTTAGCCACATGAAGGTCATGGATTAAATGATACAGTAATAGAGAATACTGTATTGTCTGATTAATAATACTGTGAGGAAAGCTTAGAACAATAGGTTGAATGATGAAAATGTTTAGCCACATGAAGGTCGATTAATGATACAGTAATAGAGAATACTGTATTGTCTGATTAATAATACATTGTGAGGAAAGTTTAGAACAATAGGTTGAATGATGAAAATGTTTAGCCACATGAAGGACATAGATTAATGATACAGTAATAGAGAATACTGTATTGTCTGATTAATAATACTGTGAGGAAAGCTTTTGAACAATAGGTTGAATGAAGAAAATGTTTAGCCACATGAAGGACATGGATTAATGATACAGTAATAGAGAATACTGTATTGTCTGATTAATAATACTGTGAGGAAAGCTTAGAACAATAGGTTGAATGAAGAAAATGTTTAGCCACATGAAGGTCATGGATTAATGATACAGTAATAGAGAATACTGTATTGTCTGATTAATAATACTGTGAGGAAAGCTTAGAACAATAGGCTGAATGATGAAAATGTTTAGCCACATGAAGGTCATGGATTAATGATACAGTAATAGAGAAATACTGTATTGTCTGATTAATAATACTGTGAGGAAAGCTTAGAACAATAGGTTGAATGATGAAAATGTTTAGCCACATGAAGGACATGGATTAATGATAGCATGGAGAATATACTGTATTGTCTGATTAATAATACTGTGAGGAAGCTTAGAACAATAGGTTGAATGAAGAAAATGTTTAGCCACAGAAGGACATGGATTAATGATACAGTAATAGAGAATTAATGTATTGTCTGATTAATACTGTGAGGAAAGCTTAGAACAATAGGTTGAATGAAGAAAATGTTTAGCCACATGAAGGACATGTATTAATGATACAGTAATAGAGAATACTGTATTGCCTGATTAATAATACTGTGAGGAAAGCTTAGAACAATAGGTTGAATGATGAAAATGTTTAGCCACATGAAGGACATGGATTAATGATACAGTAATAGAGAATACTGTATTGTCTGATTAATAATACTGTGAGGAAAGCTTAGAACAATAGGTTGAATGATGAAAATGTTTAGCCACATGAAGGGACATGGATTAATGATACAGTAATAGAGAATACTGTATTGTCTGATTAATAATACTGTGAGGAAAGCTTAGAACAATAGGTTGAATGAAGAAAATGCTTAGCCACATGAAGGACATGGATTAATGATACAGTAATAGAGAATACTGTATTGTCTGATTAATAATACTGTGAGGAAAGCTAGAACAATAGGTTGAATGATGAAAATGTTTAGCCACATGAAGGTCATGGATTAATGATACAGTAATAGAGAATACTGTATTGTCTGATTAATAATACTGTGAGGAAAGCTTAGAACAATAGGTTGAATGATGAAAATGTTTAGCCACATGAAGGACATGGATTAATGATACAGTAATAGAGAATACTGTATTGTCTGATTAATAATACTGTGAGGAAAGCTTAGAACAATAGGTTGAATGATGAAAATGTTTAGCCACATGAAGGACATGGATTAATGATACAGTAATAGAGAATACTGTATTGTTCGATTAATAATACTGTGAGGAAAGCTTAGAACAATAGGTTGAATGATGAAAATGTTTAGCCACATGAAGGACATGGGATTAATGATACAGTATGGAGAATACTGTATTGTCTCTAAGATTAATAATACTGTGAGGAAAGTTTAGAACAATAGGTTGAATGATGAAAATGTTTAGCCACATTAGCGACATGGATTAATGACAGTAATATATAATACTGTATTGTCTGATTAATAATACTGTGAGGAAAGCGAAACAATAGGTTGAATGAAGAAAATGTTATAGCCACATGAAGGTCATGATTAATGATACAGTAATAGAGAATACTGTATTGTCTGATTAATAATACTGTGAGAAAGCTTAGAACAATAGGTTGAATGATAATGTTAGGCTACGAAGGTCATGATTGACGATACAGTAATAGAGAATACTGTATTGTCTGATTAATAATACTGTGAGGAAAGCTTAGAACAATAGGTTGGAATGAAGAAAATGTTTAGCCACATGAAGGTCCATGGATTAATGATACAGTAATAGAGAATACTGTATTGTCTGATTATTAACATTTCTGTGAGGAAAGCTTAGAACAATAGGTTGAATGAAGAAAATGTTTAGCCACATGAAGGTCAAGGATTAATGACACAGTAATAGAATACTGTATTGTCTGATTAATAATACTGAGGAAAGCTTAGAACAATAGGTTGAATGATGAAAATGTTTAAATAACATGAAGGTCATGGATTAATGATACAGTAATAGAGAATACTGTATTGTCTGATTAATAATACTGTGAGGAAAGCTTAGAACAATAGGTTGAATGAAGAAAATGTTTAGCCACATGAAGGTCAAGGATTAATGATACAGTAATAGAGAATACTGTATTGTCTGATTAATAATACTGTGAGGAAAGTTTAGAACAATAGGTTGAATGATGAAAATGTTTAGCCACATGAAGGACATGGATTAATGATACAGTAATAGAGAATACTTGTATTGTCTGATTAATAATACTGTGAGGAAAGCTAGAACAAATAGGTTGAATGATGAAATGTTTAGCTACATGAAGGTCAAGGGGATTAATGATACAGTAATAGAGAATACCGTATTGTCTGATTAATAATACTGTGAGGAAAGCTTAGAACAATAGGTTGAATGATGAAAATGTTTAGCCACATGAAGGTCATGGATTAATGATACAGTAATAGAGAATACTTATTGTCTGGATTAATAATACTGTAGGAAAGTTTAGAACAATAGGTTGAATGATGAAAATGTTTAGCCACATGAAGGTCATGGATTAAAATGATACAGTAATAGAGAATACTGTATTGTCTGATTAATAATACTGTGAGG
>JBBBDQ010020682.1:0-11257 GCA_037127315.1 Ascarosepion bandense | reverse complement strand
TCTCCTGAAAAAAGAAAAAGCCCCAAAAAGTCCCACTCCTCACAGCCCACTCCAAGGAAATCTGCTCCTCTTAGTAGAGACCCCAGCCCATTCCGAATACCATCACAACCAACCCCCAGCCCCTCTCCTGCAAAAGCTGTTACCACCACCTTGAAGAGGCAAAGGAGCCCCACAGCAGAGGATAGGAGGTTTTGGAAAAAGAGACAAAGAGCACCTCATTTACTGGGGAGAATATTTCTGTAGAGTTTCTCCAGCCCAGGAAGAATAGGGCTGTAACTAAGAAGCAGGATCAGCAAATTAAAGGTCCTATTGGCAATGAAAATGCAAGGAGAAAGACATTGAGAAACCAAAAATTTTCCTCATAAAAAGGATGCTGACGAAGGAAGAACTGGACTAGGCAGCTCGGAAAGGTGGGACATGCCCTGGAAGCAGGGAAAGCCTAAAATGTCCCCACCAGAAGAACAATGGAGGAGGATTCCTGCCATTATTAAAGTTGAAAGAACAAGTTGTGTAGGACGGTCCCACCTTAGTTCACCCCTTCCCTTACAGGTAAATGAAGAACGAATATTTCCTTGGGATGTTGCGCTTCATGATGGCACCATTGACAAAGAAATGGGCAAGGGATCTATGGGAGAGGCTGTCGGCATCCTTTCCTGTCCATGTTCTGTCCAGAAACTCGAACCTAATTAAGGATCACAATGGCTCTTGTTAGCAAGTATAAATGCTCAGCTGAGGTCCGAGTCTCGGAGGTGGAGACCATCAGCGACCTCAAGCGCCTGGAAGTGATGTTTGTTGTTCATATAGTTCCGTTTTTTTATTGCGATCGCGAGGTATTTGTTCAGGGATTACGATTCCTATTCAGCATGTTTTGATGGTCGTTCTAGGAGAGTTTCTTGGCTAGTGAGCAAGTTTATTAAAAAAGGCATACGAGTTCATGATCCAGTGGCAGGATTGTGTGCTGATATTACCATAAAGGGAGAAAGCTTTTTCGGCTCATTGGGGTTTACGTGCCCATGTCCACAGGGAGCGTCCTGTTTAATGGCAGTTCGAGTCGCGCCCTTTAAACATCGAGGCGGGTAATTTTAGCGGGGGACGGAATGCTGCCGTCCTTGACCCCGATATGATCGAAAGATCGGGTATCAACAACCCGGATGCGGAAACATTTCGGGAATTTATCGACAGGAATGATCTTGTCGATAAGTACCGAAATGAACACCCCCGGGAGGTAGTGTGGACTTGACCAATAGGGGCAGCTCGGATTCGAAGGTAAGTACGCGCAAGCTACCTCGACCGAGTCCTAGTTAGAGAGTCGACGTAGGGCTCTTAGGTAGTCCGTTTCCATTCCGAGAAGTTTAGTATGGATCATAGGCTCGTCCGGGTTCGTGTAAACTTAGATGTTTCATAGTTAAGTTGGCTGGCTACTGGAAATTGAACGCGTCATTATTTGATAGCTAAGATTTCCAGCACCAGCTTTTACTAACACTAAAGCGGAACTGACGGGGGCTGTGGTTGGGAATAAGTGGTGGGTCAACACTTAAATCCAAAATTAGGTCGTTTGCTGCCGACTATAGTCGTCACTAACTTAGCTAATTTAGCGGCGCAAACGACGTTAGAGAAAAGTTGATCGGGCAGTTAAATCCCGTAATAGTGGGGACGTACCTTAGCTAGGCCGAGCTGGCCTCCTTGCTTATCAAGAAGGATCAAGCTCTGGTAGTTAGGCTTAGTTAAAAAAGCACGTCTTCTGAGGCACCAATATGGCTGCAGAACTGCGTGCAGAGGAAGCTAGGCAAGCAGCCAATCGGCATATCAAGGACATCACATTGCCGGATGGTCGTACCGTGACTACAGACGTGGGTATATGTGGAGCTTTTCGGGATTACTCTTGTGATCTTTTCACCAGGGAGCCCGGTCTGAGCTCTGCTCAGTTCGACACCTATTTGGCTGACTTTCCCCGCCTCTCGGCGGTTGAAGCGGTTAGGTGCGAGGGGCCCATAACAGAGTCGGAAGTCTGGGATGCGCTGAAATTGGCTGGCCGGGACAAAACTCCAGGTTTGGATGGTCTTCCCTACGAACTGTACTTGAGGCAGTCGTCCGTTCTTGTTCCTCTGCTGGCTCTTGTTTATAACAACTGGATGAAGCAGGGGTCTATACCTCGTCGCTTCACCAGGGGTGTAATCAAGTTGCTTCGCAAGAGCAAGAGCGGTGGGGGTGGCATAGATAATTATCGGCCTTTAACGATGTTAAATACTGACTTAAAGATTTTTGCCAAGATCTTGCTTGCTGCTGGTGCTGTCCTCTCTAGTCTGATTGGCCCCGAGCAGACTTGTGCTGTGAAGGGCAGGACTATTCAGGACAACCATTTGGTACGCCTGATCATCGAGAAAACCGACACCGAAGCCGCGCTGATCAATTTGGATCAGTCCAAGGCATTCGATAGGGTTGACCATCGTTTCTTGGAGTCTGTCCTTTCCGCCGCCGGTTTCGGGCCGTACTTTCGCTCCTGGATCCGACTGCTGTATGAGTCCCCCGGTGCGCTGGTGGAAGTGAATGGGGTAAGATCGAAGCCCTTCACTTTATCTCGCTCCATTCGTCAAGGTTGTCCACTTTCGCTCTTGTTGTACGTTCTTGCGTTGGAGCCATTCCTTCGCAAGTTAAAGGCGAATCCGGTCCTTCGCGGAATTTCCGTACCTGGTGCTACCACCTCGGCCAGGTACTCCGCCTATGCTGACGACGTTTCGGTTTCTTGTGTCGAGCAGTTGAGATTGACGAAGTCAGCAAAGAAATCAGATGTTATGAGACGGTGACAGGGGGCCAAGATCAACGGCGATAAGTCTGTTGGCTTGCGATGGGTGCGTGGAAGGGAGTTTCTCTTCCCGGACCTTTCCTCTGACGGACGGGCCGATCAAGATTCTCGGCGTCTTTTTCGGTCCAGATCTCCAGTTGGAAATGAATTGGTCGGAGGTTCGAGAGAAGGCCGAGGGCGCAGTTCGTCTGTGGACTCGGAGGAAGCTCTCCTTAAAGGGGAGGGCGGAAGTATGTGCCCCGCACATCACTCCGATTCTCCTTTACCGACTCTCGGTACTTCCTCTCCCGTGTGCCATTCGTTTGGGTTTAATTCAGTTTTGTTCTCCTTCCTTGGGGGAGAGAAGGCAAGTCTCCCAAGGTACGTCGCGAGATCTGTTGCCTGCATCCATCTGAGGGCGGTCTGGGCATGCCTAGCGTTGAGATTCGTCAACACACGCTTCGCATTAGATTCCTGGATCGAATGTGTATGCTGGAGGATGAGAACGGCGCCCTCGTTCAAGAGGACGTCCATAAAAACTTCCATCCCTGGAGAAGTGTGCATTTGTCGGAGGAGGAGGCCGGCCGTACTCCTCGTGGCGAGTACTCCTTCTATAAAGAATGTCGTTTGGCTCTCCAGTTTCTCTGGCTACGTATTTGCCTCTCCAACGCCCAATCGTTGTCTCTTAGGGCATTATATCGGGTTTTAGTTAGGGGGCCGTTCATGAACTGATTGGCGAGCTTCGGCTTACGAAGCAGGAGGCTCTGCCCATATGGCCTTGGGCGCCTGGGTTGAAATGTCTCACTAACGATGAGGCATCACTCACCTGGCTGATGATTCGAAAGGCTCTCTGCAGGCAAGAGGCTTCATGCAGCGGGCCTAACACAAAATCAACCTGCGTGCGTTAGGCTGACGACGGAAACCGTCGATCATGCCTTCTTCCACTGCAGCGTTGTTGCTCCGTTGCAAGTTTTGAAGACCTCATGGTTCGTATGCTGCGTGGAAAGTTCTTTGTCCTTGAGGCTAGTTCTGTTTGTATAAATGTCGTACCTCCGTTATCTAGGGCTGAGCACTATGTGCTCTTTTGCTTACTAGGTGTTATGCGAATCGCATTTGGACGACGCGACAGAAGGAATTCTATGGTGATGAGAAGTTTACCCTTCAATTGACTTTGTTCTTTAAGCATCAGCTTAAAGTCAAGATCAGGACGGAAAGGAAACACCACCATCTGAATTTGGCAAAAGGTGGGTGAGTCTTGCGCGATTCTGTCGAGTGAAAGGTGCTGACCTGGAGTGGTTGTTTGATGCTGGTTAGGCATCAGGATATTGGGTGTGCTGGGCAGAACATGTGCACCCCGTCCCTGTTAGGTTAGAGTAGGTAAAGTTTGGATTTTCTGTTTTTTGGCTTCAATGTTAACTTAGCTAGGTTATGATTGCTCATTGGCCCCCTTTTCTTTTTTCTCCCCTATTTTCTTTAGTTTAACCCCCCCTTCCCTTCCCTCCTTAGGTGTTCAACAATGTTAGTTCCCCGGTGGATGCGTGGCGACTTCGTTAGTTTTTCAAGTGTGCTTTTCGTTTTTGTTATGATGCTTAAATGTGTGAGCATCGTGTGAGTGATTGCTGATCGGATATATGGTATTATACTTCTAAAACCACGCATTATATTTCGTCCGGGGAAGTGATTTTGCTGTCACATTATTAGAGTAGTGGGGGGTTTTTATTACTAGCAAGGATTTTGTTTAGTTTCTTGTACATATCTTATTTTCATTGTATAAATCATTGGGATTAAATGTTGTTATTTCTGCCCATGCCCTCCACTGAACATTGTACATATGGGAGTTAAGTAGGACTACATAGAGAACCTGAGGTATTATGGTGGACGTGGTAAGAATGGTAAGTAAAAATGTGGTTTTATGGTGAAAGGTTATTGTTAGCGTGTCAGGGTCAACGAAAGTGAATAGCTAAGTTAAATTAGGACAGTTGATTTGAACAGCCTTCCCCCATCCCCGTATTAGGCCTTGTGCCGCATTTGTACTTCTGTACAATAAATAATGCAGTGGCGTCAATTTCTTGGCGGGAAGCTGAAGCAGAGAGAAACAGTGAAAAGGTGGAAGGAGGAAAGTGGGAGGAGGAAGACGAAGAGGCGTAGCAAGAAACTAGCTAGACATTGGATTGAAATCAACATTCCTGGTTCGATCCCTGGCTCAGCACTCATTAGAAGAAAGTGTGCAATATAATGTTATCAGTTTTAAAATGGAGCTTACCATTTAATCAGCAATGCATCAAAACTGATTTAAAGAATTTACAAGAACCAAAATGGGATGAAGTGACAGAGAGCAGAAGTTAGATGTGCATAAATTTAGAATTGATTTTAAAGAGGATGATGTTAATAAATGTAGAGTTCTTCCTGTAATACTATACGAAGAAGGTTAATGCTGTTTTGTAGTTTCTAAGAAGATTAAATGCCATACCTGAAATAAACAGCTATTTTCAGGGGATTAATTGCGGTTCCCTCTTATATTCTAAGGATGCACCACAAATTTTATTCTATACAATTATACAGTCACTGGTAGCCTGATAAAAAATCCTTCATTTCTTCATTTAGTAAATCAAAGGAAATTATCTGCGTATATAACACTGAATGTTTTGGCAGATAATAAACTTCCTTTTAATGTTGACACTTTTGATGAATGTCACAATGTAGAAAAAATAGGAAGAATGTTTGTTCGAGCTCTACAAATGTTCTTGTAAGTAATTTTTGTTCTTGGAAAATATTCTTACAAGTAACAAGTTAAGCAAACAAAGAAATCCAAACATTCAGTTTTGGCATCTGTAATGTATTTTTCTATAAGTATTATTTGATTTTTAAATCTATTGTTTGCATTTAAATTGTTTTTTTTATTTATATTCAATAGATTTACTTATTCATCAATTACTTGTCAATTGTTTAGTCGATTATTGTTTGTTCTTTAATTCATAATTTAGTTACTGGAAAAAGTTAATTTAATCATTTAGTTTTAATTAAAAACTAAAATAAAGTTTCAAGAAAACATTTATTTTATTTTTTCAAAATTTAGTTTGAAAGTTAGTTATTGTAAATGATAGGAATTAGTTACTTCATTCCAATATCCAAGTCATCGTAAATGATTGGAGGTACTTACTCCATTCCAATATCTTGCATCCCAGATAACGACAATCTTCAAAAATTCAAGGGCAACATTGCCACTGTGGCGAACTTCATCACATTAAATTTGAGAAAGAAAACAAGACTCATTCAAGAAGAATAAGCAAAAGTCATTGTTGCACATAAAATATATGTAAATTAACAAGATGTAAAATATCAAACAACGATTTGAAAGAAAAACATGAACTTCAAAGAAAGAAAGGTCAATTATTGCCATTCACCAAAACCAAAAGGCAATTTAGGGCGAATAAAGGAAAACTGCAAAGGGAAGTAACTCTTAAATGCTGAGTTATCTCCCTTTGTCTTTTCTTTAGATATCTAGAAAAAAAAGAAAAGAAAGGAAAACGAAGGAGAAAGAAAAGATAAAAAAGAGGAAAGTGATGAGGAAAAGGGGAAGTCCGGGAAAACTCTATTTATTTTCTTTATTGTTAATTATTTATCGCACCCTTTAATTCCAACCCGCCCTTCTATTTCGGACCTAAGGATCGATGATTATGGCTCTCCACAATTTCTTATTTTATAGGGGAATGGATTTCCCGCTGCCTGGATGCCATTCAAGGCACTTTTACACTTGCCAGGACGGATGGATTCATGCCTTTCCCAAGGATACAGTGAAAAGAAGAAAATGGCTAAAGTGTCAGGAATAAAAGAAACATTTCTGACAATTGGAAAAAAAAGACAAATTTCAATTAAACCCTCCCCACCCACTTCGGAAACAAGAAAAACAAAAAAAAAAAAAAAAAACAACTTTTTAGTCGTGAAATATTAAGTCTTTCGAATTTCCTTCCCTAATCCTAGTTTAGAGTGGCACAAGGCCAATAGAAGTATGGAAGCTGTAATATATATATATATATATATATATATATATATTATTAACTTCCATGTCTTATGGAATATATATATATATATATATATATATATATATATATATATCGTCACCGCAGAAACAGAACTGTCATTTCGGATAGACATCCGACTGCTAGATCCGATGACCTCAGAAAGAGGTTGAAAGTACTTGGGTACCTTAAGAAATGAATGAAAAGATCATCTGTCAACGTTTCAGCTCATTTCTGACATCTTTTTGATTGTAATAAGCGAAAGATTATCCGTGAGTATGAACGGATATATAAATGCTAAACATAGTGTTTGCAATTTATTTAATCTGACATGTTTAAAGAAAATTTACTGCCTAAATACAAAAATTTATATATATATATATATATATATATATTGGTTGAGTTTTAAAAGACTGAATGTGTCTTTCAAGGCGCAAACAGAACGAGCTGCGTAATATTCGCTTTGCCATTGTAATAAACTCTAGTAAACATCGTGTGAATCACTGAGGAAAAAAGACTTTTTCGAACCGAAATTTCCAACGTGTTTGAAAAGATTAAAAAATGTTCAAAATAATGGCAACAATTTTTGATCTTTTCTCTTAAAAATAAAATTTGTTTCTGTTAAGTTTGGGAGCTTTGTTTTTATTTGGGGGGGGCGAACGAGTGGGGGTAGCGACTTTAGTCTGCCCTTTGGAATGGTCTACTTTCTTCTCCCTCTCTCTTTCCTTCGAAAGAAAAAGAAAAGGAAAAGAAAAGAGAGAAAGAAAAGAAAGAAAATGGCCCCAAATTTAATAAAAGAACATTTTTTCCCATCAATATTTTTATGATTAAAAGGAAAGATTTTTTTAATCTTTTCTAACGCACACAGTAAACCAATCCCCGACTTTAAGTATGGCCACCACAATATTCTATGTATGTTGGCTGTCAGTTAACTCTGTTTTTACATCTGAGGCACTCACGGAATAGAGTATGGCACAAGGCCAATAAAAAGGAAGATCTGTTTTTGAAACCTTTTTATT
Organism: Ascarosepion bandense; assembly: GCA_037127315.1. Taxonomy (NCBI): domain Eukaryota; kingdom Metazoa; phylum Mollusca; class Cephalopoda; order Sepiida; family Sepiidae; genus Ascarosepion; species Ascarosepion bandense. The sequence goes on along the minus strand of JBBBDQ010020682.1, from coordinate 3,437 downwards.
TTTATTTTTAATTATTAACTCCCGCCCAAACATAATTTCGCTGAATTCCATAATGACAATTTATTAATCGCTCTACACATTATCACTTGCAAGAACGAGATGGGTTCATGCCTTTTCCCAAGGATACAATGAAGAAATAAAATGTCTGAGGAAAAAAAATGAAGACAAATTTCAGAAAATTAACCCCCCCACCCCGTTTGTATTTTGTAGAAAAAGAAAGAAAGAAAAGAGAAGAAAAAGAAAGAAAATATGAAGAAAAGAAAGAAACAAAAAAAAACCTACCGAATTATTTTCTTCGAATATATTGCAAAATGAAATCAATTCTTTGTCAACCATTGAGGGTCGGAGAATCAGTCATCATTTTGACCTTCAATTACATTACGAAACTCAATATTATTCCACAATTATTTACCAAGACTCATATTGTCAAATAATCGAAAAACTTTCTCAAAAATTAAAATAAAAAACAACAGAAAAATAAATTTCAAATAAAATTAATTTTATTTTCAAAAATAAAAAAATTAAAGTTTTAATTTTCCTTAAATTAATTTGAAAAATGTTTTTTTCAATGTCAAAATTATTTAAAAAATAAAATTCAAAATGTTTTTTCTTTTTCTTTAATAAATTTGGAAAATTTTGATGAAATTTTTTCCTTCGTTTCTAAAAGAAACAAACAATTTTGAGGGCGAAACAAAAATCATCGGAAGATATTCAGATTCTTCTCAAATTTGTACGGAAATTTTCCGGCAAACAGAAAAAAATTCCTTCTTCGTTAGAACTCAAAAAAATGTCCAAATTTATTTGGACGAAAATCGACAAATTTTTCCCGAATTTCCAATTTTTTGAGAAATTCTCCATTTTGGTTGAAAAGACAAAATTCCGACGTTAATCCCCTCGACCCCTACAAATTCCCAGTCGTGGACTGACAAATGCGAAGGGGGCGTGGTAACCAGGATCCCCACCCCACCCCGGCCACCCCCCAAGGCGAATTGTTTTCATTTTTTCCCTCTTCCGAAAACAAACAATTTCTTTAAATTCCTCGTCACAGGCGAAAATTTGTCGGTGAAATTGACACAAAGACCAAAATTTATTTTCTTTTGTGTCAATAATTTTTCTATTTTTAAAATGGGGGGCGTTTTTTTCTCCCCAAAAAAGAAAAGTTTCCTCAACGGACCCCAAAGGACAACAAACGACGAAAATGTCACCCGAAAGGCGACAAATGTCTGTGGGTCCGAATCTCCCTCCTCCGTCCGTCAATTCACATCGGCCAACGAATTTCCCCGAATCATCAAATTCTTTCACCGATTTGTCGTCCGCATCGCAGACAAAGACATGATCGTCTTCGTCGGTGGCGAGAATCGAGAAAATAAACCCCGGGTTCGAATCCTGCAGACGGTATTCTTTGAAGCTGGAAATACCCGGATGTCCCGACCGTCGTCAACTGGATGACTCTTTCAAAGACGCTAGGGATCCGGGCACCATTTTTGGAATGTCACTGTCAATCGCTTTCGTGGGGACAAAACGATTGTGGGAGCCGCGATCTAAGCTCCGCTCGCAGCAACCTCAACCCACAAAGGACGTCGTCGTCTTGGGCGTCGTCCCTCGAAAGGTGACCCGCTTGATGGCGCCAAATCGTGATCTTCTTCAAAGGTCGTCTCCCTTTTAGAGAGGCGCCATTTGTCTAACTGACAGACGTCGCCTCTCTCATATCCTCGGACAGCCTACCAAGCCGGTCACGTGTCTCTTCAAACAACGCTCAAACTCGTCCTTTACTATTTCGGAACATTTCGCGTCGCAATCCGTTGACAGTTTGGCCATGGATCGCCTCGTCTTCATGTTCCTCACACGGACACGGATTTCGAAATCCCGGAGGTCCTCCTCCAGGGTGGGGCCGCTTGCTTCTCCTTCGGGCCGCCCTCCTCCTCTCACGGACAACGGCCGAGGGGCATCGGGGAGGTGGTCACGGGATCAACGTAACACGCGTCACAGAAGCACACGTTGCACCGGTCGCAGAAGGCGACCTTCGGTTTGCGGTGCAGTCGACACTCGTCCGACGTCATGACCTCCACGGCCTCCACCCTCGACATGCCCACGTCTCTGGTTTGGTGTTTGGGAAGGAATTTCTTGTGTGATTTCTGCAATTCTGGCAGAAGAGTTTTCGACAATCATGGCACCAAATTCAGAAGCAGCAGATCCGGTGACGTCATCTTCCAAACATGAGTCACACACAATTCGCTAGATTCCAGTGTTGGCGCGTCACAGTCTTCTCCAGAAATGGTGAAAGTTTCAAATGTTCACGTGTCCCCACGGGGGCGTGGCACAGGGGACATTCCACGTCGTCTTGCGTCGCCGCCTGAATTGCTTATCCAGACATGTCCGACACAAAGAATGAAGACATGGCAATGTCTTGGAGAATAATCCCAAAAAGTTGGTCGTACCTGAAATAAAGGAATTTTTTCATCCATCGACGCCATCTTGAAATTTTCTTTAAAAAATCTGAAAAGAAAAAAAAAATAAAGAAATTTCAAAAATTCCGAAAATCAAAAAAATATCAATTAAAAAATAAATTGGTTTCTAAAAAACAAATAAAAATTTTCTAACATCACAAAAGAAGTTGAATAGGTGAGGAGAAAAGTGAATGAATATGAGAGAGAGTGAAGAGAGAGTGGTTAACAAGAAGGGAGGGGTTCAGCAATTCGATAAGAAAGAAAGAAAGAAAGAAAGAAAGAAAGAAAGAAAGAAAGGTAAAAAGCAAAAAGAGAGAGGATGAGAGAGTAGTTATTAATAGAGAGAGGGGCAGAGCAATTCGATAAACGGAAAGAAAGAAAGGGTAAAAGAAACAAAGAGAGGGGTAGAGTGGTTATAAAAGAAGAAAAGGAGAGAGAAAGAAGAAGCAGATATAAAATTATATATATATATATGTGTGTGTGTGTGTGTGTGTGTCATATATGTACGAACAATCTTTTCCTCTTTTAATTGATAAACGGAAAGAAAGAAAGGGTAAATAAAACAAAGAGAGGGGAAGAGAGAGGTTATTTAGAAAGAAAGAAAGAAAGAAAGGAATAAAGAAAGGGTAAAAGAAACAAAGAGAGGGGAGAAGAGAGAGGTTATCAAGAAAGAAAGAAAAGAATGAAAGAAAAAGAAAGAAAGGGTAAAAGAAAGAAAGAAATATGAATTTTATATTCTTTCGCCTGATTTCGTCTGGTTATTAAACCGACAGACAGAAAAGTTGTCTGAAAGTAAAAGAAAAAAGATTTTCTTCTTTTATAGACAGACCGTCCGATAGATTGATAGATAGACAGACTGATATAGAAATTGTTTATTTTGACATTTTTTAGACAAAATTAAGGAAGAAAATTTTGTCTGAAAGAAGAAATGTTTTTTTCTGATAGATAGATAGATAGATAGATAGATAGATAGATAGATAGATAGATTAA
>JBBBDQ010020677.1:0-16414 GCA_037127315.1 Ascarosepion bandense | reverse complement strand
TCAAATGGAATTCAAACTCAGCTCTCCAATTCCTCAATCCGAGTTGAAAATCATTACTTAAAATGCCTCTTGATAAGCACATAATAACTAGAAAAAAAAAGATTTAGATTCATAACTTTCCCTGGGTATTATCATATAAGGAATGTAATGAACTCAAATGGAATTCAAACTCAGCCTCCAATTCCTCAATCCGAGTTGAAAATCATTACTTAAAATGCTCTCTGATAAGCACATAATAACTAGAAAAAAAGATTTAGATTCATAACTTTCCTGGGTATTATCATATAAGTGAATGTAATGAACTCAAATGGAATTCAAACTCAGCTCTCCAATTCCTCAATCCGAGTTGAAAAATCATTACTTAAAATGCCTCTCTTGATAAGCACACATAATAACTAGAAAAAAAAAAGATTTAGATTCATAACTTTCCTGCATTATCATATAAGTGAATGTAATGAATATTGAATTGAATTCAAACTCAGCTCTCCAATTCCTCAATCCGAGTTGAAAATCATTACTTAAAAATGCCTCTTGATAAGCACACATAATAACTAGAAAAAAAAAGATTTAGATTCATAACTTTCCCTGGGTATTATCATATAAGTGAATGTAATGAATACAACTGGAATTCAAACTCAGCTCTCCAATTCCTCAATCCGAGTTGAAAATCATTACTTAAAAATGCCTCTTGATAAGCACATAATAACTAGAAAAAGATTTAGATTCATAATCCTCTCTGGGTATTATCATATAAGTGAATGTAATGAACTCAAAATGGAATTCAAACTCAGCTCTCCAATTCCTCAATCCGAGTTGAAAATCATTACTTAAAAATGCCTCTTGATAAGCACACATAATAACTAGAAAAGATTTAGATTCATAACTTTCCCCTGGGCATTATCATATAAGTGAATGTAATGAACACAACTGGAATTCAAACTCAGCTCTCCAATTCCTCAATCCGAGTTGAAAATCATTACTTAAAAATGCCTCTTGATAAGCACACATAATAACTAGAAAAAAGATTTAGATTCATAACTTTCCCCTGGGTATTATCATATAAGTGAATGTAACAAACTCAATGGAATTCAACCAGCTTCCAATTCCTCAATCCGAGTTGAAAATCATTACTTAAAAAAATGCCTCTTGATAAGTACACATAATAACTAGAAAAAAGATTTAGATTCATAACTTTCCCCTGGGTATTATCATATAAGTGAATGCAATGAATCAAATGTAATTCAAACTCAGCTCTCCAATTCCTCAATCCGAGTTGAAAATCATTACTTAAAAATGCCTCTTGATAAGCACACATAATAACTAGAAAAAAAAAAGATTTAGATTCATAACTTTCCCCTGGGTATTATCATATATGAATGTAATGAACTCAAATGTGGAATTCAAACTCAGCTCTCCAATTCCTCAATCCGAGTTGAAAAGTAATCATTACTTAAAAATGCCTCTTGATAAGCACACATAATAACTAGAAAAGATTTAGATTCATAACTTTCCCCTGGGTATTATCATATAAGTGAATGTAATGAACTCAAATGGAATTCAAACTCAGCTCTCCAATTCCTCAAATCCGAGTTGAAAATCATTACTTAAAAATGCTCTTTGATAAGCACACATAATAACTAGAAAAAGATTTAGATTCATAAAATTTTCCCCTGGGTATTATCATAAGTGAATGTAATGAACTCAAATGGAATTCAAACTCAGCTCTCCAATTCCTCAATCCGAGTTGAAAATCATTACTTAAAAATGCCTCTTGATAAGCACACATAATAACTAGAAAAAAAAAGATTTAGATTCATAACTTTCCTGGGTATTATCATAAGTGAATGTAATGAACTCAAATGGAATTCAAACTCAGCTCTCCAATTCCTCAATCCGAGTTGAAAACACATTTAAAAATGCCTCTTGATAAGCACACATAATAACTAGAAAAGATTTAGATTCATAACTTTCCCTGGGTATTATCATATAAGTGAATGTAATGAACTCAAATGGAATTACAAACTCAGCTCTCCAATTCTCAATCCGAGTTGAAAATCATTACTTAAAATGCCTCTTGATAAGCACACATAATAACTAGAAAAAGATTTAGATTCATAACTTTCCCTGGGTATTATCATATAAGTGAATGTAATGAATACAACTGGAATTCAAACTCAGCTCTCCAATTCCTCAATCCGAGTTGAAAATCATTACTTAAAAATGCCTCTTGATAAGCACACATAATAACTAGAAAAAGATTTAGATTCATAACTTTCCCCTGGGTATTATCATATAAGTGAATGTAATGAACACAACTGGAATTAAAACTCAGCTCTCCACCCTAATCCGAGTTGAAAATCATTACTTAAAAATGCTCTCTGATAAGCACACATAATAACTAGAAAAAAAAAAAAAGATTTAGATTCATAACTTTCCCCTGGGTATTATCATATAAGTGAATGTAATGAACACAACTGGAATTAAAACTCAGCTCTCCAATTCCTCAATCCGAGTTGAAAATCATTACTTAAAAATGCCTCTTGATAAGCACACATAATAACTAGAAAAAAAAAAAGATTTAGATTCATAACTTTCCCCTGGGTATTATCATATAAGTGAATGTAATGAACACACAACTGGAATTAAAACTCAGCTCTCCACCCTCAATCCGAGTTGAAAATCATTACTTAAAAATGCCTCTTGATAAGCACACATAATAACTAGAAAGATTTAGATTCATAACTTTCCTGCATTTTCATATAAGTGAATGTAATGAACACAACTGGAATTCAAACTCAGCTCTCCAATTCCTCAAATCCGAGTTGAAAATCATTACTTAAAAATGCCTCTTGATACACACATAATAACTAGAAAAAAAAAAGACTAGATTCATAACTTTCCCCTGGGTATTATCATATAAGTGAATGTAATGAACACAACTGAATTCAAACTCATCAAATTCCTCAATCTCGGTTGAAAATCATTACTTAAAAATGCCTCTTGATAAGCACATAATAACTAGAAAAAAAAAGATTTAGATTCATAACTTTCCCCGGTATTATCATATAAGTGAATGTAATGAACACAATCTGAATTCAAACCTCAGCTCTCCAATTCCTCAATCCGAGTTGAAAATCATTACTTAAAAATGCCTCTTGATAAGCACACATAATAACTAGGAAAAAAAAAAGATTTAGATTCATAACTTTCCCCTGGGTATTATCATATAAGTGAATGTAATGAACACAACTGAATTCAAAACTCAGAACAATTCCTCAATCCGAGTTGAAAATCATTACTTAAAAATGCCTCTTGATAAGCAATACAATAACTAGAAAAAGATTTAGATTCATAACTTTCCCCTGGGTATTATCATATAAGTGAATGTAATGAACATTAACTGGAATTCAAACTCAGCTCTCCAATTCCTCAATCCGAGTTGAAAATCATTACTTAAAAATGCCTTCTGATAAGCACACATAATAACTAGAAAAAAAAAAGATTTAGATTCATAACTTTCCCTGGGTATTATCATATAAGTGAATGTAATGAACACAACTGGAATTAAAACTCAGCTTCTCCAATTCCTCAATCCGAGTTGAAAATCATTACTTAAAATGCCTCCCTTTGATAAGCACACATAATAACTAGAAAAAAAGATTTAGATTCATAACTCTTTCCCTGGGTATTATCATATAAGTGAATGTAATGAACACAACTGGAATTCAAACTCAGCTCTCCAATTCCTCGAATCCGAGTTGAAAATCATTACTTAAAAATGCCTCTTGATAAGCACACATAATAACTAGAAAAAAAAAAGATTTAGATTCACAACTTTCCCCTGGGTATTATCATATAAGTGAATGTAATGAACACAACTGGAATTCAAACTCAGCTCTCCAATTCCTCAATCCGAGTTGAAAATCATTACTTAAAAATGCCTCTTGATAAGCAATAATAAAGGCTAATAACTAAAAAAAAAAGATTTAGATTCATAACTTTCCTGTACAACATATATGGAATGCAATGAATGCTTAACCTGAATTCAAACTCAGCTCTCCAATTCCTCAATCCGAGTTGAAAATCATTACTAAAAATGCCTCTTGATAAGCACACATAATAACTAGAAAAAAAAAAGATTTAGATTCATAACTTCTCTCTGGTATTATCATATAAGTGAAACAAATGAACACAACTGAATTCAAACTCAGCTCTCCAATTCCTCAATCCGAGTTGAAAATCATTACTTAAAAATGCCTCTTGATAAGCACACATAATACAACTAGGAAAAAAAAGATTTAGATTCATAACTTTCCCCTGGGTATTATCATATAAGTGAATGTAATGAACACAACTGGAATTCAAACTCAGCCTAATTCCTCAATCCGAGTTGAAAATCATTACTTAAAAATGCCTCTTGATAAGCACACATAATAACTAGAAAAAAAAAAGATTTAGATTCATAACTTTCCCTGGGTATTATCATATAAGTGAATGCAATGAATACAACTGGAATTCAAACTCAGCTCTCCAATTCCTCAATCCGAGTTGAAAATCATTACTTAAAAATGCCTCTTGATAAGCACATAATAACTAGAAAAAAAAAGATTTAGATTCATAACTTTCCCCTGGGTATTATCATATAAGTGAATGTAATGAACACAACTGGAATTAAAACTCATTTCCAATTCCTCAATCCGAGTTGAAAATCATTACTTAAAATGCCTCTTGATAAGCACACATAATAACTAGAAAAAAAAAAAGATTTAGATTCATAACTTTCTCTGGGTATTATCATATAAGTGAATGTAATGAACACAACTGGAATTCAAACTCAGCTCTCCAATTCCTCAATCCGAGTTGAAAATCATTATTTAAAAATGCCTCTTGATAAGCACAATATAATAACTAGAAAGATTTAGATTCATAACTTTCCCTGTATTATCACATAAGTGAATGTAATGAACACAACTGGAATTAAAACTCAGCTCTCCAATTCCTCAATCCGAGTTGAAAATCATTACTAAAAATGCCTCTTCTTGATACACACAATATTAACTAGAAAAAAAAAAGATTTAGATTCATAACTTTCCCTGCATTAATTACAAGTGAACAATGAAGCACAACTGAATTCAAACTCAGCTCTCCAATTCCTCAATCCGAGTTGAAAATCATTACTTAAAAATGCCTCTTGATAAGCACACATAATAACTAGGAAAAAAAAAAGATTTAGATTCATAACTTTCCCCTGGGTATTATCATATAAGTGAATGTAATGAACACAACTGGAATTCAAACTCAGCTCTCCAATTCCTCAATCCGAGTTGAAAATCATTACTTAAAAATGCCTCTTGATAAGCACACATAATAACTAGAAAAGATTTAGATTCCTATAATCTTCTTGCATGATTACATAAGTGAATGTAATGAACACAACTGGAATTCAAACTCAGCTCTCCAATTCCTCAATCCGAGTTGAAAATCATTACTTAAAAATGCCTCTTGATAAGCACACATAATAACTAGAAAAAAAAAAAGATTTAGATTCATAACTTTCCCCTGGGTATTATCATATAAGTGAATGTAATGAATCAAATGGAAATTCAAAACTCAGCTCTCCAATTCCTCAATCCGAGTTGAAAATCATTACTTAAAAATGCCTCTTGATAAGCACATAATAACTAGAAAAAAAAAAGATTTAGATTCATAACTTTCCCCAAGTATTATCATATAAGTGAATGTAATGAACACAACTGGAATTCAAACTCAGCTCTCCAATTCCTCAATCCGAGTTGAAAATCATTACTTAAAAATGCCTCTTGATAAGCACACATAATAACTAGAAAAAAAAAAGATTTAGATTCATAACTTTCCCCTGGGGTATTATCATATAAGTGAATGTAATGAACTCAAATGGAATTCAAACTCAGCTCTCCAATTCCTCAATCCGAGTTGAAAATCATTACTTAAAAATGCCTCTTGATAAGCACACATAATAACTAGAAAAAAAAAAGATTTAGATTCATAACTTTCCCCTGGGTATTATCATATAAGTGAATGTAATGAACTCAATGGAATTCAAACTCAGCTCTCCAATTCCTCAATCCGAGTTGAAAATCATTACTTAAAAATGCTCTTGATAAGCACACATAATAACTAGAAAAAAAAAGATTTAGATTCATAACTTTCCCCTGGGTATTATCATAAGTGAATGTAATGAACACAACTGGGAATTAAAACTCAGCTCTCCAATTCCTCAATCCGAGTTGAAAATCATTACTTAAAAATGCCTCTTGATAAGCACACATAATAACTAGAAAAAAAAAAAAAGATTTAGATTCATAACTTTCCCCTGGGTATTATCATATAAGTGAATGTAATGAACACAACTGGAATTCAAACTCAGCTCTCTCCAATTCCCTCAATCCGAGTTGAAAATCATTACTTAAAAATGCCTCTTGATAAGCACAATAATAACTAGAAAAAAAAAAGATTTAGATTCATAACTTTCCCCTGGGTATTATCATATAAGTGAATGTAATGAACACAACTGGAATTCAAACTCAGCTCTCCAATTTCTCAATCCGAGTTGAAAATCATTACTTAAAAATGCCTCTTGATAAGCACACATAATAACTAGAAAAAAAGATTTAGATTCATAACTTTCCCCCTGGGTATTATCATATAAGTGAATGTAATGAACACAACTGGAATTCAAACTCAGCTCTCCAATTCCTCAATCCGAGTTGAAAATCATTACTTAAAAATGCCTCTTGATAAGCACACATACAATTCAGAAAAAAAAAAAGATTTAGATTCATAACTTTCCCTGGGTATTATCATATAAGTGAATGTAATGAACACAACTGGAATTCAAACTCAGCTCTCCAATTCCTCAATCCGAGCTGAAAATCATTACTTAAAAAAATGCCTCTGATAAGCACACATAATAACTAGAAAAAAAGATTTAGATTCATAACTTTCCCCTGGGTATTATCATATAAGTGAATGTAATGAATCAAATGGAATTCAAACTCAGCTCTCCAATTCCTCAATCCGAGTTGAAAATCATTACTTAAAAATGCCTCTTGATAAGCACACATAATAACTAGGAAAAAAAAAGATTTAGATTCATAACTTTCCCCTGGGTATTATCATATAAGTGAATGTAATGAACACAACTGGAATTCAACTCAGTTCTCCAATTCCTCAATCCGAGTTGAAAATCATTACTTAAAAATGCCTCTTGATAAGCACACATAATAACTAGAAAAAAAAGATTTAGATTCATAACTTTCCCCTGGGTATTATCATATAAGTGAATGTAATGAACACAACTGGAATTCAAACTCAGCTCTCCAATTCCTCAATCCGAGTTGAAAATCATTACTTAAAAATGCCTCTTGATAAGCACATAATAACTAGAAAAAAAAAGATTTAGATTCATAACTTTCCCCCTGGGTATTATCATCATATATAAGTGAATGTAATGAACTCAAATGGAATTCAAACTCAGCTCTCCAATTCCTCAATCCGAGTTGAAAATCATTACTTAAAAATGCCTCTTGATAAGCACACATAATAACTAGGAAAAAAAAAGATTTAGATTCATAACTTTCCCCTGTATTATCATATAAGTGAATGTAATGAACACAACTGGAATTCAAACTCAGCTTCCACCCTCAATCCGAGTTGAAAATCATTACTTAAAAAAATGCCTCTTGATAAGCACATAATAACTAGAAAAAAAAAGATTTAGATTCATAACTTTCCCCTGGGTATTATCATATAAGTGAATGTAATGAACTCAAATGGAATTCAAACTCAGCTCTCCAATTCCTCAATCCGAGTTGAAAATCATTACTTAAAAATGCCTCTTGATAAGCACACATAATAACTAGGAAAAAAGATTTAGATTCATAACTTTCTCAGCACATTACATAAGTGAATGTAATGAACACAACTGGAATTCAAACTCAGCTCTCCCAATTCCTCAATCCGAGTTGAAAATCATTACTTAAAAAATGCCTCTTGATAAGCACATAATAACTAGAAAAAAAAAAGATTTAGATTCATAACTCTCTCCCCTGGGTATTATCATATAAGTGAATGTAATGAATTTCAAATGGAATTCAAACTCAGCTCTCCAATTCCTCAATCCGAGTTGAAAATCATTTAAAAATGCCTCTTGATAAGCACATAATAACTAGGAAAAAAAGATTTATCCATAACTTTCCCCTGGGTATTATCATATAAGTGAATGTAATGGAATACTAACTGAATTCAAACTCAGCTCTCCAATTCCTCAATCCGAGTTGAAAATCATTACTTAAAAATGCTCTTTGATAAGCACATAATAACTAGAAAAAAAAAAAAGATTTAGATTCATAACTTTCCCTGGTATTATCATATAAGTGAATGTAATGAACTCAAATGGAATTCAAACTCAGCTCTCCAATTCCTCAATCCGAGTTGAAAATCATTACTTAAAATGTCTCTTGATAAGCACACATAATAACTAGGAAAAAAGACTAGATTCATAACTTTCCCCTGGGTATTATCATATAAGTGAATGTAATGAACACAACTGGAATTCAAACTCAGCTCTCCAATTCCTCAATCCGAGTTGAAAATCATTACTTAAAAATGCCTCTTGATAAGCACACATAATAACTAGAAAAAGATTTAGATTCCGCAACTTTCTGCATATCATATAAGTGAATGTAATGAACTCAAATGGAATTCAAACTCAGCTCTCCAATTCCTCAATCCGAGTTGAAAATCATTACTTAAAAATGCTCTTGATAAGCACATAATAACTAGAAAAAAAAAGATTTAGATTCATAACTTTCCCCTGGGTATTATCATATAAGTGAATGTAATGAACACAACTGGAATTCAAACTCAGCTCTCCAATTCCTCAATCCGAGTTGAAAATCATTACTTAAAAATGCCTCTTGATAAGCACACATAATAACTAGAAAAAAAAGATTTAGATTCATAACTTTCCCCTGGTATTATCATATAAGTGAATGTAATGAACACAACTGGAATTCAAACTCAGCTCTCCAATTCCTCGAATCCGAGTTGAAAATCACGTCATTTAAAAATGCCTCTTGATAAGCACACATAATAACTAGAAAAAAAAAAGATTGATTCATAACTTTCCCTGGGTATTATCATATAAGTGAATGTAATGAACACAACTGGAATTCAAACTCAGCTCTCCAATTCCTCAATCCGAGTTGAAAATCATTACTTAAAAATGCCTCTTGATACACACATAATAACTAGAAAAAAAAAAAAGATTTAGATTCATAACTTTCCTGGGTATTATCATATAAGTGAATGTAATGAACACAACTGGAATTCAAACTCAGCTCTCCAATTCCTCAATCCGAGTTGAAAATCATTACTTAAAAATGCCTCTTGATAAGCACACATAATAACTAGAAAAAAAAAAAGATTTAGATTCATAACTTTCCTCTGGGTATTATCATATAAGTGAATGTAATGAACACAACTGGAATTCAAACTCAGCTCTCCAATTCCTCAATCCGAGTTGAAAATCATTACTTAAAAATGCCTTCTGATAAGCACACATAATAACTAGAAAAAAAGATTTAGATTCATAACTTTCCCCTGGGTATTATCATATAAGTGAATGTAAATGAACATTAACTTGAATTCAAAACTCAGCTCTCCAATTCTCAAATCCGAGTTGAAAATCATTACTTAAAAATGCCTCTTGATAAGCACACATAATAACTAGAAAAAAAAAAAGATTTAGATTCATAACTTTCCCTGGGTATTATCATATAAGTGAATGTAATGAACACAACTGGAATTCAAACTCAGCTCTCCAATTCCTCAATCCGAGTTGAAAATCATTACTTAAAAATGCCTCTGGATAAGCACACATAATAACTAGAAAAGATTTAGATTCATAACTTTCCCTGGGTATTATCATATAAGTGAATGTAATGAACACAACTGGAATTCAAACTCAGCTCTCCAATTCTCAATCCGAGTTGAAAATCATTACGAAAATGCCTCTTGATAAGCACACATAATAACTAGAAAAGATTTAGATTCATAACTTTCCCCTGGGTATTATCATATAAGTGAATGTAATGAACACAACTGGAATTCAAACTCAGCTCTCCAATTCCTCAATCCGAGTTGAAAATCATTACTTAAAAATGCCTCTCTTGATAAGCACACATAATAACTAGAAAAAGATTTAGATTCATAACTTTCCCCTGGGTATTATCATATAAGTGAATGTAATGAACACAACTGGAATTCAAACTCAGCTCTCCACCTCAATCCGAGTTGAAAATCATTACTTAAAAATTTTGGATAAGCACACATAATAACTAGAAAAAAAAAGATTTAGATTCATAACTTTCCCCCTGGGTATTATCATATATGGGAATGTAATGAACACAACTGGAATTCAAACTCAGCTCTCCAATTCCTCAATCCGAGTTGAAAATCATTACTTAAAAATGCCTCTTGATAAGCACACATAATAACTAGAAAAAAAAAAAAAGATTTAGATTCATAACTTTCCCCCTTGCATAACATATAAGTGAATGTAATGAACACAACTGAATTCAAAACTCAGCTCTCCAATTCCTCAATCCGAGCTGAAAATCATTACTTAAAAATGCCTCTTGATAAGCACACATAATAACTAGAAAAAAAAAAAGATTTAGATTCATAACTTTCCCCTGGGTATTATCATATAAGTGAATGTAATGAACACAACTGGAATTCAAACTCAGCTCTCCAATTCCTCAATCCGAGTTGAAAATCATTACTTAAAAATGCCTCTTGATAAGCACACATAATAACTAGAAAAAGATTTAGATTCATAACTTTCCCTGGGTATTATCATATAAGTGAATGTAATGAACACAACTGGAATTCAAAACTCAGCTCTCCAATTCCTCAATCCGAGTTGAAAATCATTACTTAAAAATGCCTCTTGATAAGCACATAATAACTAGAAAAAAAGATTTAGATTCATAACTTTCCCCCTGGGTATTATCATATAAGTGAATGTAATGAACACAACTGGAATTCAAACTCAGCTCTCCAATTCCTCAATCCGAGTTGAAAATCATTACTTAAAAATGCCTCTTGATAAGCACACATAATAACTAGAAAAAGATTTAGATTCATAACTTTCCCCTGGGTATTATCATATAAGTGAATGCAATGAACACAACTGGAATTCAAACTCAGCTCTCCACCTCAATCCGAGTTGAAAATCATTACTTAAAAATGCCTCTTGATAAGCACACATAATAACTAGAAAAAAAGATTTAGATTCATAACTTTCCCCTGGGTATTATCATATAAGTGAATGTAATGAACACAACTGAATTCAAACTCAGCCTAATTCCTCAATCCGAGTTGAAAATCATTACTTAAAAAATGCCTTTTGATAAGCACATAATAACTAGAAAAAAAAAAGATTTAGATTCATAACTTTCCCCTGGGTATTATCATATAAGTGAATGTAATGGAATACAACTGGGAATTCAAACTCAGCTCTCCAATTCCTCAATCCGAGTTGAAAATCATTACTTAAAAAATGCCTCTTGATAAGCACATAATAACTAGAAAAAAAAAAAGATTTAGATTCATAACTTTCCCCTGGGTATTATCATATAAGTGAATGTAATGAACACAACTGGAATTCAAACTCAGCTCTCCAATTCCTCAATCCGAGTTGAAAATCATTACTTAAAAATGCCTCTTGATAAGCACACATAATAACTAGAAAAAAAAAAAGATTTAGATTCATAACTTTCCCCCCTGCATTATCATATAAGTGAATGTAATGAACATTAACTGGAATTCAAACTCAGCTCTCCAATTCCTCAATCCGAGTTGAAAATCATTACTTAAAAATGCCTCTGATAAGCACACATAATAACTAGAAAAAAAAAAGATTTAGATTCATAACTTTCCCCTGGGTATTATCATATAAGTGAATGTAATGAACACAACTGGAATTCAAACTCAGCTTCCAATTCCTCAATCCGAGTTGAAAATCATTACTTAAAAATGCCTCTTGATAAGCACACATAATAACTAGAAAAAAAAAAAAGATTTAGATTCATAACTTCTTCCTGTATTATCATATAAGTGAATGTAATGAACACAACTGGAATTCAAACTCAGCTCTCCCACCTCTCAATCCGAGTTGAAAATCATTACTTAAAAAAATGCCTCTTGATAAGCACATAATAACTAGAAAAAAAAAAAGATTTAGATTCATAACTTTCCCCTGGGTATTATCATATAAGTGAATGTAATGAACACAACTGGAATTCAAACTCAGCTCTCCAATTCCTCAATCCGAGTTGAAAATCATTACTTAAAAATGCCTCTTGATAAGCACACATAATAACTAGAAAAAAAAAGATTTAGATTCATAACTTTCCTGGGTATTATCATATAAGTGAATGTAATGAACACAACTGGAATTCAAACTCAGCTTCAATTCCTCAATCCGAGTTGAAAATCATTACTTAAAAATGCCTCTTGATAAGCACACATAATAACTAGAAAAAAAAAAGATTTAGATTCATAACTTTCCTGGGTATTATCATATAAGTGAATGTACGCAAACACAACTGGAATTCAAACTCAGCTCTCCAATTCCTCAATCCGAGTTGAAAATCATTACTTAAAAATGCCTCTTGATAAGCACACATAATAACTAGAAAAAGATTTAGATTCATAACTTTCCCCTGGGTATTATCATATAAGTGAATGTAATGAACTCAAATGGAATTCAAACTCAGCTCTCCAATTCCTCAATCCGAGTTGAAAATCATTACTTAAAAATGCCTCTTGATAAGCACACATAATAACTAGAAAAAAAAGATTTAGATTCATAACTTTCCCCTGGGTATTATCATATAAGTGAATGTAATGAACTCAAATGGAATTCAAAACTCAGCTCTCCAATTCCTCAATCCGAGTTGAAAAATCATTACTTAAAAATGCCCTTGATAAGCACACATAATAACTAGGAAAAAAAGATTTAGATTCATAACTTTCCCCTGGGTATTACTGTCATATAAGTGAATGTAATGAACACAACTGAATTCAACTCAGCTCTCCAATTCCTCAATCCCAGTTGAAAATCATTACTTAAAAATGCCTCTTGATAAGCACACATAATAACTAGGAAAAAGTGATTTAGATTCATAACTTTCCCCTGGGTATTATCATATACAAGTGAATGTAATGAACACAACTGGAATTCAAACTCAGCTCTCCAATTCCTCAATCCGAGTTGAAAATCATTACTTAAAAATGCCTCTTGATAAGCACACATAATAACTAGAAAAAAAAAAGATTTAGATTCATAACTTTCCCCTGGGGTATTATCATATAAGTGAATGTAATGAACACAACTGGAATTCAAACTCAGCTCTCCAATTCCTCAATCCGAGTTGAAAATCATTACTTAAAAATGCCTCTTGATAAGCACACATAATAACTAGAAAAAAAAAAGATTTAGATTCATAACTTTCCCCTGGGTATTATCATATAAGTGAATGTAATGAACACAACTGGAATTCAAACTCAGCTCTCCAATTCCTCAATCCGAGTTGAAAATCATTACTTAAAAATGCCTCTTGATAAGCACACATAATAACTAGAAAAAAAAAGATTTAGATTCATAACTTTCCCCTGGGTATTATCATATAAGTGAATGTAATGAACACAACTGGAATTCAAACTCAGCTCTCCAATTCCTCAATCCGAGTTGAAAATCATTACTTAAAAATGCCTCTTTGGATAAGCAATAATTACACAACTAGAAAAAAAAAAGATTTAGATTCATAACTTTCCCCTGGGTATTATCATATAAGTGAATGTAATGAACTCAAATGGAATTCAAACTCAGCTCTCCAATTCCTCAATCCGAGTTGAAAATCATTACTTAAAAAATGCTTCTTGATAAGCACACATAATAACTAGAAAAAAAAAGATTTAGATTCATAACTTTCCCCTGGGTATTATCATATAAGTGAATGTAATGAACTCAAATGGAATTCAAACTCAGCTCTCCAATTCCTCAATCCGAGTTGAAAATCATTACTTAAAAATGCCTCTTGATAAGCACACATAATAACTAGAAAAAAAGATTTAGATTCATAACTTTCCCCTGGGTATTATCATATATGAATGTAATGAACTCAAATGGAATTCAAACTCAGCTCTCCAATTCCTCAATCCGAGTTGAAAATCATTACTTAAAAATGCCTCTTGATAAGCACATAATAACTAGAAAAAAAGATTTAGATTCATAACTTTCCCCTGGTATTATCATATAAGTGAATGTAATGAACTCAAATGGGAATTCAAACTCTTCAGCTCTCCAATTCCTCAATCCGAGTTGAAAATCATTACTTAAAAATGCCTCTTGATAAGCAATACACATAATAACTAGAAAGATTTAGATTCATAACTTTCCCTGGGTATTATCATATAAGGAATGTACTAACTCAAATGAATTCAAACTCATTTCCAATTCCTCAATCCGAGTTGAAAATCATTACTTAAAAATGCCTCTTGATAAGCACACATAATAACTAGGAAAAGATTTAGATTCATAACTTTCCCTGGGTATTATCATATAAGTGAATGTAATGAACTCAATGAATTCAAACTCAGCTTCCTCCAATTCCTCAATCCGAGTTGAAAATCATTACTTAAAATGCCTCTTGATAAGCACACATAATAACTAGAAAAAGATTTAGATTCATAACTTTCCCTGGGTATTATCATATAAGGAATGTAATGAACACAACTGGAATTCAAACTCAGCTCTCCACCCTCACAATCCGAGTTGAAAATCATTACTTAAAAATGCCTCTTGATAAGCACATAATAACTAGAAAAAAAAAGATTTAGATTCATAACTTTCCCTGGTATTATCATATAAGTGAATGTAATGAACTCAAATGGAATTCAAACTCAGCTCTCCAATTCCTCAATCCGAGTTGAAAATCATTACTTAAAAATGCCTCTTGATAAGCACACATAATAACTAGGAAAAAAAAAGATTTAGATTCATAACTTTCCCCTGGGAGACATAAGGAATAATGAACATAACTGGAATTAAATCTCAGCTCTCCAATTCCTCAATCCGAGTTGAAAATCATTACTTAAAAAATGCCTCTTGATAAGCACACATAATAACTAGAAAAAAAAAAAAGTATTTCAGATTCATAACTTTCCCCTGGGTATTATCATATAAGTGAATGTAATGAACTCAATGAATTCAAACTCAGCTCTCCACCCTCAATCCGAGTTGAAAATCATTACTTAAAAATGCCTCTTGATAAGCACACATAATAACTAGAAAAAAAGATTTAGATTCATAACTTTCCCCTGGGTATTATCATATAAGTGAATGTAATGAACTCAAATGGAATTCAAACTCAGCTCTCCAATTCCTCAATCCGAGTTGAAAATCATTACTTAAAAATGCCTCTTGATAAGCACACATAATAACTAGAAAAGATTTAGATTCATATAACTTTCCCCCTGGGTATTACCAATACATAAGTGAATGTAATGAACTCAAATGGAATTCAAACTCAGCTCTCCAATTCCTCAATCCGAGTTGAAAAATCATTACTTAAAAATGCCTCTTTGGATAAGCACACATAATAACTAGGAAAAAAAAGATTTAGATTCATAACTTTCCTGGGTATTATCATATAAGTGAATGTAATGAACACAACTGGAATTAAATCTCAGCTCTCCAATTCCTCAATCCGAGTTGAAAATCATTACTTAAAAATGCCTCTTGATAAGCACACATAATAACTAGAAAAAAAAAAGATTTAGATTCATAACTTTCCCCTGGGTATTATCATATAAGTGAATGTAATGAACCTCAATGGAATTCAAACTCAGCTCTCCAATTCCTCAATCCGAGTTGAAAATCATTACTTAAAAATGCTCTCTGATAAGCACACATAATAACTAGGAAAAAAAGATTTAGATTCATAACTCTTCCCTGGGTATTATCATATAAGTGAATGTAATGAACACAACTGGAATTAAATCTCAGCTCTCCAATTTTCAATCCGAGTTGAAAATCATTACTTAAAAATGCCTCTTGATACAAGCACACATAATAACTAGAAAAAAAAGATTTAGATTCATAACTTTCCCCTGGGTATTATCATATAAGTGAATGTAATGAACTCAAATGGAATTCAAACTCAGCTCTCCAATTCCTCAATCCGAGTTGAAAATCATTACTTAAAAATGCCTCTTGGATAAGCACACATAATAACTAGAAAAAAAAAAGATTTAGATTCATAACTTTCCCCTGGGTATTATCATATAAGTGAATGTAATGAAC
>JBBBDQ010020674.1:0-11420 GCA_037127315.1 Ascarosepion bandense | reverse complement strand
CTTTTTTTAACATTTATTGACGTTTTCTACTTAAGGCAGAAGCACAGATTAAAATAGCGATAACTAATTTTTTACAGTTGATAATTTCATGCCATTTTCTATATATTTATATAAGCTTTAAAGAACTCTTCTTTTCAAAATACAAAGAACACAAAAATTACATCACAGTCAAACATGAGGACATAATAACAACACCGGAAAAATAACATCCTTGAAAATGGCATGTGAAAAGGCTGAAAGCGCTTAGGAAGTCGAAAATTATGGAATATTTTTACACTCCTTATTTCAGCAAAAACGTAACAATACTGTACAAATTAAATCAAGAATTAATAAATCTTCCTTATCGGTCGTTTCTAACGAAACATGTTTAAATAAGATTGCTGCTCAAACATATATATATATAATTCCAACCCTTTCCTTTACCTAAGCTAACCTCTGAAGCAGAACTTTTATTCATTCTCTGTTTATAAGAGGTCGTAAACTGCATGCCTTAAAATGACATGTTGAAAAATGGCTATTTCCCAACCAAGTTTATATTAATTTACAGATAAATAAATAAATATATATATTATATTATACTAGCAGTATAGCCCGGCGTTGCCCGGGTGTAATGAAAGCTTTTAAAACTAATCCATGGTCCTGGCGCTCAGACTCTTTGGACGTTGGCACGAAAGACTAAAAAGCAATAGTTGTTTCCAGTTAAAGCGAAACCGTAGACTGAAAGAAAAATCAATGATTGTAAAGTCAAATTTTGATTTCTGGTATCGATATCAAATAAGATTTTCGTCGTAAACTGAATTTTGAAGGCTAAATAAGTCCTCTGAGTAAATGGTATCATGGCTTAGACTAAGAACTACAATTATACCTACTTAGGGACAAACCCGAAGCAAAAACTAAAATAAAAGGGCTGAAAAAAAAATGCAGATATAGGCGCAGATAAACAGACACAGACACACACTAACATCTTGCCTTATATATATATATATATATATATATATATATATATATATATATATTATCGATTTTCTGCACTATTGTAAGACCTGCAACCTTGAAGACTTCTGAATATCGTTTCTTATGTCTTTGTCTATGAGTGTATCAAATTTAATTAAAATCCGACCACTCCTTCTATAACCCGATTTTTTTCGATTATCGATTTTTGATATTTATCGGGGAACACCGCGACACAAAACCTAGCTAAGAACACTCGCAGACGCTTATAGTACAACTGTGTAAATTTTCAAGAAAATCGGTTCAGCCGTTTTGAGTCTATAGGTAACGGATACACACACACACACACACACACACACACACACACACACAGTTCATTTATAAATAAGTTTAGATTATATTAGATGGTTGCGTTAATGCACTTAAAACTCCGAGTCTTGCCATCAACGTAAGATAATATGTATATTTATTAATACTAATCAGTAGCTCTGTTTATACTCATTGTGCACTCTTTATTAACATTTGAATATTAT
The DNA here is from genome assembly GCA_037127315.1 of Ascarosepion bandense. NCBI lineage: Eukaryota > Metazoa > Mollusca > Cephalopoda > Sepiida > Sepiidae > Ascarosepion > Ascarosepion bandense. The sequence continues at coordinate 9,936 of JBBBDQ010020674.1, read as the reverse complement.
TTTATACATATGTGTATTTCCGTATGTACACTTGTTAATTCACATATATATATATATATATATATATACTACCACCTCTTTAGTAGACAACACATGCCACCTATTTAGTGCAATAAAAAGCATTTATCAACTGATAACTTACAAGAATTCTTAAGAAAAACTTTGGTTGAAAATACAAAAATACTATTTAAATCACAATATCAAAGGCACCACGGTATAAGAGAGGCACTATATATCAAACAATTTTCTCCTACCATCAACCTTACACTATTTACAGTGGAAATAGAATTTTGAAAGATTTTTTTTTTTAATAGACAGACGCTTACGCGATGACCAGCTGCGCTCATCACGTGATAGCTTTAAAAAAGAACTCTCCTTTTCAAAAACACAAAGAACACAAGTACATTAGTCAAACATGAGGATATAATAACAAGAGCAGAAAAAATAACATCCTTGAAAATGGCATGTGAAAGGCTGAAAAGCCTTGAAATGGTAAAATATGGAACACTTTTACATACATTATCTCCAGCCAACAGCAAACACGTAAGAATAATGAAAAATTAATCAAAAGAATTAAAATCTTTTTTGTTGGCCGCTTTTAACGAAACATGTTTAAAAATGAAAGATTGCTGCTGAAATATTTTCTAAACTTATGCTGTTAAATATAAGAGACAATGAATGTCTATTATGTTTAATCATGAGCCGTTCTAAACGTCGTATTTTGGCTTTAATTTAGACGTTTAGAACGGCTCATATTAAACATAATAGACATTCATTATCTCTTATATTTGAAGCAGCATATGTTTAAAGGTATTACTGCCTCGATACACTATATAAGGCAATCTGTGAGTCTGTGTGTGACTGTTCCTCTGCAAACTTACATTTTTAAGCTACGCCATTCAAACTTTGTAGGGGCACATATCTACAGGGAAGTCAGGTCGACACACACTTTTTGAAGTTTAAGTTCGGCAATTTTTTCCTTTCGCAATTTTTGGCCAATGGAGCCGATTGTTTACATTTGCTCCGTAAAACATCTAAAATCTAAGATGGTTGCTGAAGTACGTCACAGAAATCAAATCATACGTGTCAAACGCGACTAGAATGTTTTTATTTTTTTTTAAATTGGCCTTTGTATTTAATTTTTATTCTGACGTTTTAAAAATTCATTTGGTCAACAAAAAAGGTGAATATTTTTCTCCGTAATTTTGAAACAAAAGAATTTTTAAAGTGTTTTTTCAATCAAAAACAAAATATGTAAAAAAAAAAAAAAAAATAAAATAAAATGGCATCTTCTACGCCTAAAATGTTTTAAGTTGCGGGCAGCGCCGGGCTCCTGATGTTAGTATAGCACACTAACAAAGTTTGCGGACTATTCAGTTCTAGAAATTTCATTAAATGGTGGGATATTGTAGTTATAAAAAAATTATTTTCTTACCAAGATTTTCTAAAAATTATAATTTCAAAAATAATTTAGTTTGTTCATTTAGTTAATTTAGTTTTGTTAAAATCGGACAATCATTTGATTTTTGCAACAATTTCCGAATTAATGAGTTTTTTCAATTAAAAAAAAAAAAACGTTAAAATATCTAGTAACATTACTGGCACAAAAAAACAAAATTTTTAACGTGTTAGGAAGGAATAAAAAAAAATTAAATGATTACAAAATGCATTTGTCTTTTCTCCAATAATGGCATAAACATTTTGATGATAAAACTTTGTTTCTTTTTTTAATCATACTATGCTTTTTTTCTTTTTTGGCAAATTAGTGGAGGTACCTATAAGAAATAGAATGGGTGTTTTTTGACTATTTAAGTCGCTCCACTTCATGACAGTGGGAAACATGAGATCAAGAAGGCGTTTATTGTGTTGCTCACTTAGTCTGAACATCAGCCATGCTGACTGCAGGCAGAAAAGCGTCATTTTTTGCAAGGCATTTTCCACTATTCCGTTGCACTTTTCGTCCTCGGTTAAAAACCTTCCTAGATATTTAAAATTTTTGTCCTTGCTTGATTTTTGTGTCTCCAATTTGTAGTTCGCATTTGGGCTGTTCCTCTTGTTGACAACGATATATTCTATCTTCTTGCAAATTGATGGTTAGTCCTTTCTTCTTGCTTTCTTTACTACCTTCTCTCAAGAGTCACAGCAGTTTTCTTTCTGTGTCTGCTCCAAGCATATATCTTACTTTTTAAAAGTTGTCTCCTTCAATAATAAATCCTGATTGGACTTGTAATTCTCTCAGGATTGCTTCACTGTAAACCTTGAATAAGTCTGGCGAAGACGCATTCTTGTCTTATACCTCTTTCTATTTTGTGTATTTATTGAATTCATTTTCTATCTGTATACTGGCGGTTTGTTCCCAGTTATAAGTTGTGCATTCTTCTGTCATTTCAAATAAATCAAGTTTACCTAGCAGTTCAATTCTTTGTGTTTAATATTTGTCTATATTTCTGAGATGAGGTAGTATTTATATTATTCGGACTATTGTCTTCATCTTTGTTGCCATTTGTACAACGTTTCGGCCGTTGTACGCTCCGGCCTTCTTCAGCTACCAGGAATTTCAAACAGAACACTTGCGTAGAGCCTCTTTTGGCAGTCTTGGATAGACTTGGTTAGTTCCTGCGACTTGACCCAAAGAGTTGTGAGTTCAACACCAGTTTACAGCAGTGGTGAACAAGTAACTCACAGGGTTAGAGGAGCGATAACTCATGACGCTATCAGAAGAGGCTCGACGCAAGGGGATGAGATGATATACCACAGTGATTGTAATAAGGGTTCTGTTCAAAATTCGAGCACCTGAAGAAGGTTAGAGCGTACAATGGCCAAAGACATCATTGCATGAAACAAGAGATGAGGACAATAATTTTGAATAAAAGTTTGTCAGTTTCTTTAAGTCAATATAATACTTTTAATTCGACTGTAAATTTTTTTAAGCATTTACTAACTTCGGTCAGTTTTCTTTCTATCATGTCTGTTTCTACAAACTTTTTAAATCATTTCAATGGAAAGATACAAACTTAAAAATTTACAGATATCAAATAGAATTTGTTGTAAAAAGCATCAAGTGCAGAATCCCCAATCATTGTGTTAGTGAGTATGAGCGAAACATAGCTTCACATGCCTCGTATAAAGGAGCTTCAACTGTGTTGCATACTTATTGTCGTAAAAATAATGAGCAGAGACATTTGTTTTAGAGCGGACAGACGCACGCACAAAGCGAGCCTTTTATTTACATTGGAAGAAGAGGAAGAGTTAGGTAAAGGAGAGAATCCCTACAGAAAATATTAAAAAGAAAAGTAACCTTTAACTGACTGACAGTTATTGATAATTTCAACACATTGAGCATTTATTTACTACAAAAAATGGCGGGTAGATTTACTTTCACGTTGTATGAGAAACTGACCCCCGTCCGGCAAATTTAAATATTGGATTTTTCAGAAGATCTGCTTTTGATAATCGGTCGGACTGCGCTGAAGAAAGTAAAAAAAAAATGTAAAACAACGAAATTAACATAAAAATTTTCAACAATAAATAAAAATTAGCGCGCAAAAATAAATGTAAACAAACTAATGAGATCGTTGCCTATACGAAAAAAGATTGTGCCGCATTAAGTTGTCAGATACAGATAAAAATAATCTTATTATCTCTAAATTCTAATAACTTTTTAAAATTTACGTACATAGGACGCTGAAGGTAAAAGGCCAAAAGCCCTCTGCAGGAACTAGACTAAAATCCCGCCCGATAGGCTACTTGTAGGCTATTTTAGAAAAAGAAAACACAACGTTATCTCTAATATTAACTTAAAATTATTAAATTGTTGTGTGAAAGAGAAAATATTTCCCCAAGTCTGTAGAAATTGTCAACCGTTTCCCTGTTTCCGAGGATACTGGCGAGGTTGCTACTCAAACCGTTATGACATTTATGCAACCTTTGCTTAGTGTTATCTCTAACCCTGGCAAAATTATCTAATTGTTGCCTGAAAGAGAAAATTTTCCGTAAGTCTGTAGAAATTGTTAGCCGTTTTGCCTGTTTCTAGGGAGGCTGGCGAGCATTCATTTTCATCATGAGTATCGCGCCTCAGCCCCCCTCGGTGTCATTAGCAAACACTCAACAAATCTATAAGAGAATAATACGCAGTTGATCACCTCATTAGAATGAACCTCCTGGTGACAAGAAGTATGGGTTTGGCTTATCCAGATCATCTCCAAAGAAATTTACTTCGTCTGCTTTTCTGAGAAAAGACTGATATTGCGTTGGGCCCATGCTTAATTTTTTAATTTAAAAATATTTTTAGTACATTTTGATTTGTGGGAAAACAGCTACGTTTGTTTTCATCAGAATCAATTGAAAGGTTTCTTTCCAAATCCTGTGAAGTGATTTGACTACCTGTAGACAATAAAGTAGGGGACAGGAGTTGATTCAAGAACATCTGCTGCTGGAACCAAGATCACCTCATTGCAGAAGAAAAACAACACAAGAATTTGACAGCCACCAGACGAGAATTAAAAAGAGCATTAAAGTTGCTCTCATATCCTCGGAAATGTCTTCGGCTGGTGTGATTGTTCATTTCATTGTTACCACGAACTTTGCTTCGAAAATGGTACCAATTCTTTGAAAACTCTTCAGAAAATTATTTTCTCACTTTTTCTACATTTTATGTAGTTTTCTTTTCTGAGGACCTTATGCAACATTATAATTTTCGATACAAAAAATTTCAATTTTGTTAAATTTATTTTTGCATACATGTTATTGGCCATCATTTGGCACACAAGGCAAAATTAATTCATTATTTTCTGTGTTCAGAATAAATTTATCGTTTGTTTTTGCTTTCGGCTCGTGTCGTCTGTCTTTGTTGCGTACTCATATAGAATAAATTTAACTTCAAGAATTTGTTTAAACTATTTTTTACCAAATCAAAATTCCTTTAAACTATCATTACCCACAGATTCGGTGATATTTTGATGGTCCCTTTGCTACCAGAATGATTACCTTAATGATCTCAGATTGACAAGGTGTGGAATAAGCGATTTGCTGCACAAACACCTTCCCGGCACAATATACCTGAAAGTTTTTTCAGGCAAGTTCTTTCTCTCAGGATGTGCGTTGCGGTGCAGTGGATATCGACTCCGGAACGACAAATCGGTGTGCCGAGTTCGAATTCCAGTTAGATTCCTTGCATTCACTTACGCATGGGAAAGGTATTAATCCGTCTCTTCCCTCCAGTTATGGGTTAAATAACAAGACAGATTGGGTTCTGTAGCCTTGGCTGGCAACCAGTCTACCACAGAAAGCAATGTCAACCTACTGCGGGATAATCTTCTGCCCAGTCAGTCATGTCTCTTTCGAGACATGATCGCCCAAAGCGTGTATCACGTATGGCACTTAACTGACTGTCTTTCTCTCAAGTATCTTCATATAGGTTGTCGTCAATAGCCATTCTTCCAAATCTAACAAAACCAATGCAAGCATCCCCTTCCAAGGTTCTTGCCTCAGTCCTGTTGTTTGTTCCTCCTAGGTGGATCGTTAACATTCTTGGAAACACCTATTCCTCAGATAATGGACTCCCTCCGATATTAATAAGAGTTAGCAGAGAGTTAACGGGAGAAGTTCTTAAGAAGTTCATAAGAGTTCTTTAGACTTCTATTGGAGTTCAGTAAATTACTAGGCAGTTGCTGAATAGTCGGCAATTTAGCCGAATACTAAAGAGTCAGCTTTCAGTGGAAGATTACCAAGTTCCTGACATTTTGGGTACGTTAAGTCGATTAACAGCAAACACAGCACGATTATAAACTTCAGTGCGGAAGAATACTCAACAACACATTCTCAGATCATTAGCAAACAGACCTGCAAATGTTACCATTGTTTACGAATGCACTCCAAAGACCAAGTGCAAGATGATTGGAGCCTTGCTGCTGATCTCTTGTTTGGTCTTGCTCTAACAACTCAATGGGAGATAACTGACTTGTCACTTCCAATACCAGTATTATTTCATCGCCACCGTTCGAGTTTTCTTAGGTTACGATGAACCGTGGGGCGCTCAATGAGGTACCATTCTTTAGACATCTATTGTGTCTCAGGTTCACTCTAGGCATCAAGTTAGTTTTAAGAAGCTGCGAAAGTGGTCGACAAAACAATATCGCCCCAAGAAATATCTAATTCCTTCTACCATGTTTTATCTCCACAAGATCAGATTAAATCAAAAATAAAATATCGTTGACATATCTTGACTCAAGCTGCTTACTGCTCACTTTCCAGTGTTGATATAGTTCAAAATCGTTTGCGTCATCTTGTGGCAGGAGTGGGTGGAGGCTTATCTTTCATTCTGCAAATTCTTTCTCCACATGCGCAATGATCCAAGTAACTTTCCATGACAAATGTTCAGATGAACTCCAATCTAGTTCCACCAGTAGACGTTAGAGATATGTTATGCCTCTTCCAGGGAGTCGAATCAACCTTGTTTCCTTCATGTTCCAAATGTAAAAGGAAATCAATTCATTTTTCTAAAGAACTTCCACTTTAGGGAACATTCTTTCGCGCAGGCTCTCCCTGAACACTTTAGTTTTTAATCTCTTCAAGGCAAAGGTCAATCTGTATCTATCTTATTCCCATAATCTTCACTCACTGCTACCGCTTCCCCTCATGTCTGGTCCTGGGCATGACGGTAAAACGGCATCCGGCAGCAAGGCCTCTGATTGGGAGGTTGTGAGGGCATGGAATCACTTCTTAATTGCTGTTGTTCCCAGGTCCACCCTGACCCAGAGTGGTAGCACCTGTTATGGTCCCAGTTATTGGCAAATGGTTGACCCCCAAACTGGGGTCGAAACACTAAGAAAGTATAAAAATAGACTTTTATAGAAATATACATAAAATAGATTTTTTTTTAGAAAGATATACATTTTTGAAAGAGAAAATATTACCAACAATATATTTTTGAAAAAATTATTTCCATAACACATTTTTGAAGGAGAAAAATTATTTTCAGTGAAACATTTTTTTAATACAAAACTAGAAGACATTTTCAGTTTCTAAAATAAATACAAAAAATTTTCATTAAAATCTCACTAAATCAACCTTCTCACTATAACTGAACATTAAAAAAATACCTTAAACCCCCACTTTTTGGCATTAAATAACCCACAGAGGTGTTGATATGCCGTTAAACCAAACTCAAACTTCACTCATACCTCACACTTTATACATCATTGCATTAATATCCCTGCTTTGAATGTTTTTGTGAGCCTTGTTACGAGCGAATTTTTATAAAAAAATGTTCAGTCTTTAAAATGTTCGGTGGCGTTATAGTATGTTGGCCCCTCTTTGATTCTGGTGAATATGTTTTATATAAGAGTATATTTATAGATTCGGCTATTTATTGGGGAAACTATTTTCCCTAAGTTTTACAATAACCCTTCCAAGACAGTTATAATACTTCCTTATAATACTTCGCTTTTAATGTAGGCCACATACAGTGACAGAATTCCGTAGGCCACATTCAACAAAAAGATAAACCACACTATGCCGGCATTAAATGTTCTTCTATTATCTTGTGCTTGATTCTTAACATCAGAACCGTGAGACACATGACAAAGGTTCTGCAGTGCAATCTTTTTGTTACGACAAATTCCATAAGTGTTCAACGGAATTGAACTGTAAGGTGTTGGAGTAGGTAATCGGAGAACCGAGTTCGAATTCAAGTTGAATTCCTTGCATTCACTTACGTGCAAATACCCTGACTGACTGACCTCCACTCATTATCAATATCTAACATTTAAATTGAATTATGAAAAATAAAAAAAAATTATTTTTACTTTTATTTTATTTCTAATAATCAAAATACTCTAGTGTATTTCAAACAGGAATTATATTGATTGGAATCTGATTTTGAAAAGTTTTTTAATTTTCAGTTTCGTGCATTTTTGAGAGATCGACATATTTGTAAACAAAAATTAATTTACGATAAAAATAAAAAATATGCACATCTGTGACACGTTAGTTTTAGAAAATTATGGAAATTGAAACTTAAATTCATCTGATTTACATAAATATTATTTTTATATCATGAAATTTAAAATCAGACTATTACTTAATCACGGAACTGGCGATGATCTTTCTGATTTTTATCGTAAGTGATTGACGTGTGATGACAACCATAAGTTTAGATAAGCTAAAGTAATGGTTAATAAGAATTGACATAACTCTAGAATTTTCCTATAAAGGGAAGAAACCGTGAAACATGACCTTTTAATGTAAGACAGAAAATATACTAAGAAAAACCTTCAAATACACAAAAAGAAAAAATATTTTAAAAATACGTTGGCTCGACGATTTGTATTAAACTTTTCAATTTTTGATTGAGTATATGTAGTCTTCACTTATAACTTATCCTAACCGCCACAAGGCTTTGTAAATTTTTTTAAAAAAATTTGGAATTTTATAAATAATAATAATTAAAAAACAAAAATTAAAACTATTCTTTTAAATTTCATTATTCCTCGAATTTTCCCCAGTATATAATGTGCCTTATATTATTTGTTTATAAAAAGCAATTAGAGCATATTTAATTAAATAATGGCATAGTTTTATTTCATTTTTTTATGTTACTATTTTCGGAAAAATAGGCTAAATCTTGCGTTTAAATAATAAAACAAATTTTCGATACAAAAGTTAATTTTTTGAAATTTTACTGAATTTACGCAAAGGGAGGGTAACAGATGTAAAAAAAAAATAATTTTACAAAGATTTTTTAAAATTAATAATTTCAAATATAATTTCATTTATTTGTGAATAGCTTGTAAATTGTAAAGTTCCATTAAAATCCGACAGTTATATGGTTTTTTGCAAAAAGAATTTAAAACAAAATGTTACATATCCCACTTGTAAGTAAACGATTCTGTTACCCGCTGACAAAACTCAAAACAAAATTTTTTGCAAAAATTTCGAAAGAATGTTAGAAAGAATTTAAAAATTAAAAAAAATAAAAATCCTTTGATTTTTGATTATTAATAACAAACATTTTAACGGAAAAATTGTGTTTTTATTGAGTTTCGGGGCTTTTTTCTTCATACTATGCTGTTTTTCAGCAAAACGCACAAATACCCATTGGGAAAGGTATTAATCCTTCTCTTCCCTCCAGTTATGGGTTAAATAAGCTGGACAGATTGGGTTCTATAGCCTTGGTCGGCAACCATGATCTACCACAGAAAGCAATGGCAACCTACTGCGGGATAATAATCTTCTTGCCCAGTCAGTCATGTCTCGAAAAAGACATGATCGCCCAAAGCGTGTTTCACGTATGGCACTTGGCTGAACTGACTGGAAACTGGAGTTACTTGTTGAAATCCAAAAACAAAACCGAAGATCATTCTAATATTGCTGAACGTATTCCATTTCCAATTCGCACAGCGTGACGAGGTGCATTTTAAAGAAGTACCGCCCGGCAATTGCCGAAAAAACAGCAACGCATGATGTTAAAAATGGCTCAAACTTAATAAAAACAAACTTTTGTCATCAAAATGTTTATGCTATTATTAAGAGGAAATATAAAATTTAGTCCTTCCTAACACGTTCAAAATATCAGTTAAAATTTCTTTTTTTTTGTTTTTCGTTGGCGATTCACGCTATGTTTGCGTAATGGGATTATTAAGGAAAACCTAATATTACGCAAGTCGTGTTTTGGCGTTGAAATACACATTAATTTGAAATTTTTTGCCAAAAATCAACTAATTGTTTGGTTTTAATTAAAGTTTCAGTTCTTATTCACAAATGAATGAAATTATTTATACAATTATTATTTTTAGAAAAACTTGGTAAAAAATATATTATTTTTACATCTGTTGTTACCCTTCCCACTTTTTCATTAATTGCATAAAACATCTAGGAAATTCATTATCCATCTACCCTTTTTTTTTAAATGCAGGACTCCTTGGGTAATTTAAATCA
>JBBBDQ010020652.1:0-12201 GCA_037127315.1 Ascarosepion bandense | reverse complement strand
AATTAAAAGAAGAATATAGAAAAAACACCTTACATGAAAAGGAGAATATACAAAATGCAATTAAAAAAGAAATATAGAAAAAAACACCTTGTGAGAGAATATACAAAATGCTAATTAAAAGAAGAATATAGAAAAAAACACCTTGTGAAAGGAGAATATACAAAATGCCAATTAAAAGAAAGAATATAGAAAAAAGCTTGTGAAAGGAGAATATACAAATGCCAATTAAAGAAGAATATAGAAAAAACACCTTGTAGAAGAATATACAAAATGCCAATTAAAAGAAGAATATAGAAAAAAACACCTTGTGAAAGGAGAATATACAAAATGCCAATTAAAAGAAGAATATAGAAAAAAACACCTTGTGAAAGGAGAATATACAAAATGCAATTAAAAGAAGAATATAGAAAAAAACACCTTGTGAAAGGAGAATATACAAAATGCCAATTAAAAAAGAAGAATATAGAAAAAAACACCTTGTGAAAGGGAATATACAAAATGCCAATTAAAAGAAGAATATGAAAAAAACACCTTGTGAAGAGGGAATATACAAAATGCCAATTAAAAGAAGAATATAGAAAAAACACCTTGTGAAAGGGAATATACAAAATGCACCAATTAAAAAGAAGAATATAGAAAAAAACACCTTGTGAAAGGAGAATATACAAAATGCCAATTAAAAAAGAAGAATATAGAAAAAAAAAAACACCTTGTGAAGGGAATATACAAAATGCCAATTAAAAGAAGAATATAGAAAAAAACACCTTGTGAAAGGGAATATACAAAATGCCAATTAAAAGAAGAATGAAAAAACACCTTGTAAGAAGGAGAATATACAAAAAATGCCAATTAAAAGAAGAATATAGAAAAAAACACCTTGTGAAAGGAGAGATATACAAAATGCCAATTAAAAAAGAAGAAGAATAGAAAAAAACACCTTGTGAAAGGAGAATATACAAAATGCCAATTAAAAGAAGGAGAAACAGAAAAAAACACCTTGTGAAAGGAGAATATACAAAATGCCAATTAAAGAAAGAATATAGAAAAAAACACCTTGTGAAAGGAGAACCACTACAAAATGCCAATTAAAGAAAGAATATAGAAAAAAACACCTTGAAAGAAGGAGAATATACAAAATGCCAATTAAAAGAAGAATATAGAAAAAAACACCTTGTGAAAGGAGAATATACAAAAAATGCCAATTGTTAAAAGAAGAATATAGAAAAAAACACCTTTGTGAAAGGAGAATATACAAAATGCCAATTAAAAGAAGAATATAGAAAAAAACACCTTGTGAAAGGAGAATATACAAAATGCCAATTAAAAGAAGAATATAGAAAAAAACACCTTGTGAAAGGAGAATATACAAAATGCCAATTAAAAGAAGATATAGAAAAAAACACCTTGTGAAAGGAGAATATACAAAATGCCAATTAAAAGAGAATATAGAAAAAAACACCTTGTGAAAGGAGAATATACAAAATGCCAATTAAAAGAAGAATATAGAAAAACACCTTGTGAAAAGGAGAATATACAAACTGCCAATTAAAAGAAGAATATAGAAAAAAACACCTTGTGAAAGGAGAATATACAAAATGCCAATTAAAGAAGAATATAGAAAAAAACACCTTGTGAAAGGAGAATATACAAAATGCCAATTATAAAGAAGAATATGAAAAAAACACCTTGTGAAAGGAGAATATACAAAATGCCAATTAAAAGAAGAATATAAAGAAAAAAACACCAATGAAAGGAGAATATACAAAATGCCAATTAAAAGAAGAATATAGAAAAAAACACCTTGTGAAAGGAGAATATACAAAATGCCAATTAAAAGAAGAATATAGAAAAAAACACCTTGTGAAAGGAGAATATACAAACTGCCAATTAAAAGAAGAATATAGAAAAAAACACCTTGTGAAAGGAGAATATACAAACTGCCAATTAAAAGAAGAATATAGAAAAAAACACCTTGTGAAAGGAGAATATACAAAATGCCAATTAAAAGAAGAATATAGAAAAAAACACCTTGTGAAAGGAGAATATACAAAATGCCAATTAAAAGAAGAATATAGAGAAAAAAAAACACCTTGTGAAAGGAGAATATACAAAATGCCAATTAAAAGAAGAATATAGAAAAAAACACCTTGTGAAAGGAGAATATACAAAATGCCAATTAAAGAAAGAATATAGAAAAAAAACACCTTGTGAAAGGAGAATATACAAAATGCCAATTAAGAAGAATATATAAGAAAAAAAACACCTTGTGAAAAGGAGAATATACAAAAGGAAATGCCAATTAAAAGAAGAATATAGAAAAAAACACCTTGTGAAAAGGAGAATATACAAAAATGCCAATTAAAAGAAGAATATAGAAAAAAACACCTTGAAAGGAGAATATACAAAATGCCAATTAAAAGAAAGAATATGAAAAAAACACCTTGTGAAAGGAGAATATACAAAATGCCAATTAAAAGAAGAATATAGAAAAAAACACCTTGAAAGGAGAATATACAAAATGCCAATTAAAGAGAAGAATATAGAAAAAAACACCTTGTGAGAGAATATACAAAATGCCAATTAAAAGAAGAATATGAAAAAACACCTTGTGAAGGAGAATATACAAAATGCCAATTAAAAGAAGAATATAGAGAAAAAAACACCTTGTGCAAGGAGAATATACAAAATGCCAATTAAAAGAAGAATATAGAAAAAAACACCTTGTGAAAGGAGAATATACAAAATGCCAATTAAAAGAAGAATATAGAAAAAAACACCTTGTGAAAGGAGAATATACAAAATGCCAATTAAAAGAAGAATATAGAAAAAAACACCTTTGTGAAAGGAGATATACAAAATGCCAATTAAAAAGAAAAGAATATAGAAAAAAACACCTTGTGAAAGGAGAATAATACAAAATGCCAATTAAAAGAAGAATATAGAAAAAAACATGTGAAAGGAATATACAAAATGCCAATTAAAAGAAGAATATAGAAAAAAACACCTTGTATGAAAGGAGAATATACAAAATGCCAATTAAAAGAAGAATATAGAAAAAAACACCTTGTGAAGAATATACAAGCCAATTAAAAGAAGAATATAGAAAAAAACACCTTGTGAAAGGAGAATATACAAAAATGCCAATTAAAAGAAGAATATAGAAAAAAAACACCTTGTGAAAGGAGAATATACAAATGCCAATTAAAAAAAGAAGAATATAGAAAAAAACACCTTGTGAAAGGAGAATATACAAAATGCCAATTAAAAGAAGAATATAGAAAAAAACACCTTGTGAAAGGGGAATATACAAAATGCCAATTAAAAAGAAGAAGAATAGAAAAAAACACCTTGTGAAGGAGAATATACAAAATGCCAAGTTAAAAGAAGAATATAGAAAAAAACACCTTGAAAAGGAGATAACAAAATGCCAATTAAAAGAAGAATATAAAGAAAAAAACACCTTGTGAAAGGAGAATATACAAAATGTAGACAAAAAAGAAGGAATATGAAAAAAACACCTTGTGAAAGGAGAATATACAAAATGCCAATTAAAAGAAGAATATAGAAAAAAACACCTTGTGAAAGGAGAATATACAAAATGCCAATTAAAAGAAGAATATAGAAAAAAACACCTTGTGAAAGGAGAATATACAAAATGCCAATTGAAAGAAGAATATAGAAAAAAACACCTTGTGAAAAGGAGAATAACACAAAATGCCAATTAAAAAAGAAGAATATAGAAAAAAACACCTTGTGAAAGGAGAATATACAAAATACAGTATTAAAGAAGAATATAGAAAAAAACACCTTGAAAGGAGAATATACAAAATACAAATTCAAAGAAGAATATAGAAAAAAACACCTTGTGAAAGGGGAATATACAAATGTAAAAGAAGAATATAGAAAAAAACACCTTGTGAAAGGAGAATATACAAAATGCCAATTAAAAGAAGAATATAGAAAAAAACACCTTGTGAAAGGGGAATATACAAAATGCCAATTAAAAGAAGAATATAGAAAAAAACACCTTGGCAGCGAAGAGGAAATATACAAAATGCCAATTAAAAGAAGAATATGAGAAAAAAACACCTTACGAAGGGAATACCTAAAATGCCAATTAAAAAGAAAATTAAGAAAAAACACCTTGTGAAAGGAGAATATACAAAATACAATTAAAGAAGAATATAGAAAAAAATACCTTGTGAAAGGGAATATACAAAATGCCAATTAAAAGAATATAGAAAAAAACACCTTGTGAAAGGGAATATACAAAATGCCAATTAAAAGAAGAATATAGAAAAAAACACCTTGAAAGGAGAATATACAAAATGCCAATTAAAAAAAGAAGAATATAGAAAAAAACACCTTGTGAAAGGAGAATATACAAAGGAAATGCCAATTAAAAGAAGAATATAGAAAAAACTGCAGAAGAGGAGAATATACAAAATGCCAATTAAAAGAAGAATATAGAAAAAAACACCTTGTGAAAGGAGAATATACAAAATGCCAATTAAAAGAAGAATATAAACACCTTGTGAAAGGAGAATATACAAATGCCAATTAAAGAAGAATATAGAAAAAAACACCTTGTGAAGGAGAACTCATACAAATGCCAATTACAAAAGAAGAATATGAAAAAAAAACACCTTGTGAAAGGAAATATACAAAATGCCAATTAAAAGAAGAATAGAAAAAAACTGTGAAAGGAGAATATACAAAATGCCAATTAAAGCAAGAAAAAACACCTTGTAGAAAGGAGAATATACAAAATGCCAATTAAAAGAAGAATATAGAAAAAAACACCTTGAGGAGAATATACAAAATGCCAATTAAAAGAAGAATATAGAAAAAAACACCTTGTGAAAGGAGAATATACAAAATGCAATTAAAAGAAAAGAATATAGAAAAAAACACCTTGTGAAAGGAAAGTATAAAATACTAATTAAAAGAAGAATATAGAAAAAAACACCTTGTGAAAGGAGAATGAATATACAAAATGCCAATTAAAAGAAGAATATAGAAAAAAACACCTTGTGAAAGGAGAATATACAAAATGCCAATTAAAAGAAGAATATAGAAAAAAACACCTTGTGAAAGGAGAATATACAAAATGCCAATTAAAAGAAGAATATAGAAAAAACACCTTGTGAAAGGAGAATATACAAAATGCCAATTAAAAGAAGAATATAGAAAAAAACACCTTGTGAAAGGAGAATATACAAAATGCCAATTAAAAGAATGGCGAAAAAACACCTTGTGAAGAGAAAGGAGAATATACAAAATGCCAATTAAAAGAAGAATATAGAAAAAAACTACCTTGTGAAAGGGAATATACAAAATGCCAATTAAAAAAGAAGAATATAGAAAAAAAACACCTTGTGAAAGGAGAATATACAAAATGCCAATTAAAGAAGAATATAGAAAAAAACACCTTGTGAAAGGGAATATACAAAATGCCAATTAAAAAAGAAGAATAGCAAGAAAAAACACCTTGTGAAAGGAGAATATACAAAATGCCAATTAAAAGAAAAGAAAAGAAAAAGAAAGAAAGAGAAGAATGAAAAAAACACCTTGTGAAAAGGAGAATATACAAAATGCCAATTAAAAGAAGAATATGAAAAAAACACCTTGTGAAAGGAGAATATACAAAATGCCAATTAAAGAATATAGAAAAAAACTTTTGAAAGGAGAATATACAAAATGCCAATTAAAGAAAGAATATAGAAAAAACTGCCTTGTGAAAGGAGAATATACCATGCCAATTAAAAGAAGAATATGAAAAAAACACCTTGTGAAAGAATATACAAAATGCCAATTAAAAGAAGAATATAGAAAAAAACACCTTGTGAAAGGAGAATATACAAAATGCCAATTAAAAGAAGAATATAGAAAAAACACCTTGTGAAAAGGAGAATATACAAAATGCCAATTAAAAGAAGAATATAGAAAAAAACACCTTGTGAAGGAGAATATACAAAATGCCAATTAAAAGAAGAATATATAGAAAAAAACACCTTGTGAAAGGAGAATACTTCAAAATACCAATTAAAGAAAAGAATGAAAAAAAGAAGAAGCACCTTGTGAAAGAATATACAAATGCCAATGAATTAAAAGAAGAATATAGAAAAAAACACCTTGTGAAGGAGAATAATATACTAAAATGCCAATTAAAAGAAGAATATAGAAAAAAACACCTTGTGAAAGGAGAATATACAAAATGCCAATTAAAAGAAGAATATAGAAAAAAGCCTTGTGAAAGGAGAATATACAAAATGCCAATTAAAAGAAGAATATAGAAAAAAACACCTTGTGAAAGGAGAATATACAAAATGCCAATTAAAAGATATGAAAAAAGAAACACCTTGTGAAAGGAGAATATACAAAATGCCAATTAAAAGAAGAATATAGAAAAAAGCTTACCTTGTGAAAGGAGAATATACAAGAGTAAATTAAAAGAAGAATATAGAAAAAAACACCTTGTGAAAGGAGAATATACTATACAAATGCCAATTAAAGAAGAATATAGAAAAAAACACCTTGTGAAAGGAGAATATACAAAATGCCAATTAAAAGAAGAATATGAAAAAAACACCTTGTGAAAAGGAGAATATACAAAATGCCAATTAAAAGAAGAATATAGAAAAAAAAGCTTGCTTGTGAAAGGAGAATATACAAAATGCCAATTAAAAGAAGAATATAGAAAAAAACGCAGCGAAGGAGAATATACAAAATGTAAATTAAAAGAAGAATATAGAAAAAAACACCTTGTGAAAGGAGAATATACAAAATGCCAATTAAAAGGAAGAATATAGAAAAAAACACCTTGTGAAAGGAGAATATACAAAATGCCAATTAAAAGAAGAATATAGAAAAAAACACCTTGTGAAAGGAGAATATACAAAATGGCCAAATTAAAAGAAAGAATATAGAAAAAACCAACCTTGTGAAAAGGAAGAATATACAAAATGCCAAAATTAAAAGAAGAATATAGAAAAAAACACCTCAGAAATGAAAGGAGAATATACAAAATGCCTAATTAAAAGAAGAATATAGAAAAGAACACCTTTGTGAAAGGGGGAAGAAATATACAAAATGCCAATTAAAAAGAAGAATATAGAAAAAAACACCTTGTGAAAGGGGAAGAATATACAAAACAAATAATTAAAAGAAGAATATAGAAAACACTCCTAGAAAAGGAGAATATACAAAATGCCAAATTAAAAGAAGAATATAGAAAACACCTTGTGAAAGGAGAATATACAAAATGCCAATTAAAAGAAGAATATAGAAAAAAACACTCAGAAAGGAGAATATACAAAATGCCAATTAAAAGAAGAATATAGAAAAAACACCTTGTGAAAGGAGAATATACAAAAATGCCAATTAAAAGAAGAATATAGAAAAAACAATTTGTGAAAGGAGAATATACAAAATGCCAATTAAAAAAAGAAGAATATAGAAAAAAACACCTTGTGAAAGGAGAATATACAAAATGCCAATTAAAAGAAGAATATAGAAAAAACACCTTGTGAAAGGAGAATATGTTGTAAAATGCCAATTAAAAGAAGAATATAGAAAAAACACCTTGTGAAAGGAGAATATACAAAATACAATTAAAAGAAGAATATAGAAACACCTTGTGAAAGGAGAATATACAAAATGCCAATTAAAAGAAGAATATAGAAAAAAACACTCAGAAAGGAGAATATACAAAATGCCAATTAAAAGAAGAATATAGAAAAAAAACACCTTGTGAAAGGAGAATATACAAAATGCCAATTAAAAGAAGAATATAGAAAAAACACCTTGTGAAAGGAGAATATACAAAATGCCAATTAAAAGAAGAATATAGAAAAAAAACACCTTGTGAAAGGGGAATATACAAAATGCCAATTAAAAGAAGAATATAGAAAACACCTTGTGAAAGGAGAATATACAAAATGCCAATTAAAAGAAGAATATAGAAAAAAACACCTTGTGAAAGGGGAATATACAAAATGCCAATTAAAAGAAGAATATAGAAAAAAAAACACCTTGTGAAAGGAGAATATACAAAATGCCAATTAAAAGAAGAATATAGAAAAAACACCTTGTGAAAGGGGAATATACAAATGTACAATTAAAAGAAGAATATAGAAAAAACACCTTGTGAAAGGGGGAATATACAAAATGCCAATTAAAAGAAGAATATAGAAAAAAACACCTTTGTGAAAGGAGAATATACAAAATGCCAATTAAAAGAAGAATAGAAAAAAAACACCTTGTGAAAGGAGAATATACAAAATGCCAATTAAAAGAAGAATATAGAAAAAAACACTCAGAAAGGAGAATATACAAAATGCCAATTAAAAGAAGAATAGAAAAAACACCTTGTGAAAGGAATATACAAAATGCCAATTAAAAGAAGAATATAGAAAACACCCTAGAAAGGAGAATATACAAAATGCCAATTAAAAGAAGAATATAGAAAACACCTTGTGAAAGGAGAATATACAAAAACAATTAAAAGAAGAATATAGAAAAAAACACTTAGAAAAGGAGAATATACAAAATGCCAATTAAAAGAAGAAATAGCAGAAAAAAACACCTTGTGAAAGGAGAATATACAAAATGCCAATTAAAAGAAGAATATAGAAAAAAACACCTTGTGAAAGGAGAATATACAAAATGCCAATTAAAAGAAGAATATAGAAAAAACACCTTGTGAAAGGAGAATATACAAAATGCCAATTAAAAGAAGAATATAGAAAAAAACACCTTGTGAAAGGAGAATATACAAAATGCCAATTAAAAGAAGAATATAGAAAAAAACACCTTGTGAAAGGAGAATATACAAAATGCCAATTAAAAGAAGAATATAGAAAAAACACCTTGTGAAAGGAGAATATACAAAATGCCAATTAAAAGAAGAATATAGAAAACACTGGTGAAAGGAGAATATACAAAATGCCAATTAAAAGAAGAATATAGAAAACACCTTGTGAAAGGAGAATATACAAAATGCCAATTAAAAGAAGAATATAGAAAAAAAAACACTCAGAAAGGAGAATATACAAAATGCCAATTAAAAGAAGAATATAGAAAAAAACACCTTGTGAAAGGAGAATATACAAAATGCCAATTAAAAGAAGAATATAGAAAAAAACACCTTGTGAAAGGAGAATATACAAAATGCCAATTAAAAGAAGAATATAGAAAAAAACACCTTTGTGAAAGGAGAATATACAAAATGCCAATTAAAAGAAGAATATAGAAAAACACCTTGTGAAAGGAGAACATACAAAATGCCAATTAAAAGAAGAATATAGAAAAAAACACCTTGTGAAAGGAGAATATACAAATGCCAATTAAAAGAATAGTGAGAAAACACCCTAGGAAAGGAGAAATATACAAAATGCCAATTAAAAGAAGAATATAGAAAAAACACCTTGTAAAGGAGAATATACAAAATGCCAATTAAAAGAAGAATATAGAAAAAAACACCTTGTGAAAGGAGAATATACAAAATGCCAATTAAAAGAAGAATATAGAAAAAAACACCTTGTGAAAGGAGAATATACAAAATGCCAATTAAAAGAAGAATATAGAAACACCTTGTGAAAGGAGAATATACAAAATGCCAATTAAAAGAAGAATATAGAAAAAAAACACCTTGTGAAAGGAGAATATACAAAATGCCAATTAAAAGAAGAATATAGAAAAAACACCTTGTGAAAGGAGAATATACAAAATGCCAATTAAAAGAAGAATATAGAAAAAAACACTCAGAAAGGAGAATATACAAAATGCCAATTAAAAGAAGAATATAGAAAAAACACCTTGTGAAAGGAGAATATACAAATGCCAATTAAAAGAAGAATATAGAAAAAAACACTCAGAAAGGGGAATATACAAAATGCCAATTAAAAGAAGAATATAGAAAAAAACACCTTGCAGAAAGGGGAATATACAAAATGCCAATTAAAAGAAGAATATAGAAAAAACACCTTGTGAAAGGGGGAATATACAAAATGCCAATTAAAAGAAGAATATAGAAAACACCAGAAAGGAGAATATACAAAATGCCAATTAAAAGAAGAATATAGAAAAGACCTTGTGAAAGGAGAAATATACAAAATGCCAATTAAAAAAGAATATAGAAAAAACACCTTGTGAAAGGAGAAGAGCAAAATGCCAATTAAAAGAAGAATATAGAAAAAACACTCAGAAAGAGAATATACAAAATGCCAATTAAAAGCAGAATATAGAAAAAAAACACCCGAAAGGAGAATATAAAATGCCAATTAAAAGAAGAATATAGAAAAAAACACCTTGTGAAAGGAGAATATACAAAATGCCAATTAAAAGAAGAATATAGAAAAAAACACCTTGTGAAAGGAGAATATACAAAATACCAATTAAAAAAGAAGAATATAGAAAAAAACACCTTGTGAAAGGAGAATATACAAAATGCCAATTAAAGAAGAATAGAAAAAACACCTTGTGAAAGGAGAATATACAAAATGCCAATTAAAAGAAGAATATGAAAAAAACACCTTGTGAAAGGAGAATATACAAAATGCCAATTAAAGAAGAATGAAAAAAAACACCTTGAAAGGAGAATACAAATGCCAATTAAAGAAGAATATAGAAAAAAACACCTTGTGAAAGGAGAATATACAAAATGCCAATTAAAAGAAGAATGAAAAACACGCAGAGAATATACAAATGCCAATTAAAAGAAGAATATAGAAAAAAACACCTTGTGAAGGAGAGAATATACAAAATGCCAATTAAAGAAGAATATGAAAAAACACCTTGTGAAAGGAGAATATACAAAATGCCAATTAAAGAATATAGAAAAAAACACCTTGTGAAAGGAGAATATACAAAATGCCATTAAAAGAAGAATATAGAAAAAAACACCTTGTGAAAGGAATATACAAAAATGCCAATTAAAAAAGAAGATATGAAAAAAACACCTTGTGAAAGGAGAATATACAAAATGCCAATTAAAAGAAGAATATAGAGAAAAACACCTTGTGAAAGGAGAATATACAAAATACCAATTAAAAAAGAAGAATATAAACACACTGTGAAAAGGAGAATATACAAAATGCAATTAAAAGAAGAATATGAAAAAAACACCTTGTGAAAGGAGAATATACAAAATGCCAATTAAAAAAGAAGAATATAGAAAAAACACCTTGTAGAGAATATACAAAATGCCAATTAAAGAAGAATATGAAAAAACACCTTGTGAAAGGAGAATATACAAAATGCCAATTAAAAGAAGAATATAGAAAAAAACACCTTGTGAAAGGAGAATATACAAAATGCCAATTAAAAGAAGAATATAGAAAAAAACACCTTGTGAAAGGAGAATATACAAAATGCCAATTAAAAGAAGAATATAGAAAAAAACACCTTGTGAAAGGAGAATATACAAAATGCCAATTAAAGAAGAATATGAAAAACACCTTGTGAAAGGAGAATATACAAAATGCCAATTAAAAGAAGAATATAGAAAAAAACACCTTGTGAAAAGGAGAATATACAAAATGCCAATTAAAGAAGAATATATGAAAAAACACCTTGTGAAAGGAGAATATAAAATGCAATTAAAAGAAAATGTGAAAAAACACCTTGTGAAAGGAGAATATACAAAATGCCAATTAAAAGAAGAATATAGAAAAAAACACCTTGTGAAGGAGAATATACAAAATGCCAATTAAAAGAAGAATATGAAAAAAACACCTTGTGAAAGGAGAATATACAAAATGCCAATTAAAAAAGGAAAAATATGAAAAAAACACCTTGTGAAGGAGAATATACAAAATGCCAATTAAAAGATATAGAAAAAAACACCTTGTGAAAGGAGAATATACTGAAATGCCAATTAAAGAAGAATATAAGAAAAAACACCTTGTGAAAGGGAGAATATACAAAATGCAATTAAAGAAGAAATATGAAAAAAACACCTTGTGAAAGGAGAATATACAAAATGCCAATTAAAGAATATAGAAAAAAACACCTTGTGAAAGGGAATATACAAAATACCAATTAAAAGAAGAATATAGAAAAAAACACCTTGTGAAAGAGGGAATATACAAAATGCCAATTAAAAGAAGAATATGAAAAAAACACCTTGTGAAAGGAGAATATACAAAATGCCAATTAAAGAAGAATATAGAAAAAAACACCTTGTGAAAGGAATATACA
>JBBBDQ010020638.1:0-22084 GCA_037127315.1 Ascarosepion bandense | reverse complement strand
AGCACATAATAATCAAGTTGGTGGTAGTCCATGGAGATAGGTACCAAGATGTAAGGGGTGATTTAGAAAGAGTTTTGTTGGTCTCTTGCTCAACTGCGCCCAGCACATAATAATCAAGTTGGTGGTAGTCCATGGAGATAGGTACCAAGATGTAAGGGGTGATTTAGAAAGAGTTTTGTTGGTCTCTTGCTCAAATGCGCCCAGCACATAATAATCAAGTGGGTGGCAGTCCATGGAGTTCGGTACCAAGATGTAAGGGGTGATTTAGAAAGAGTTTTGTTGGTCTCTTGCTCAACTGCGCCAAGCACATAATAATCAAGTTGGTGGTAGTCCATGGAGATAGGTACCAAGATGTAAGGGGTGATTTAGAAAGAGTTTTGTTGGTCTCTTGCTCAACTGCGCCAAGCACATAATAATCAAGTGGGTGGCAGGCCATGGAGTTAGGTACCAAGATGTAAGTGGTGATTTCAGCGGAGTTTTGTTGGTTCCTTGCTCAACTGCGCCCAGCACATAATAATCAAGTGGGTGGCAGTCCATGGAGTTAGGTACCAAGATGTAAGGGGTGATTTAGAAAGAGTTTTGTTGGTCTCTTGCTCAAATGCGCCAAGCACATAATAATCAAGTTGGTGGTAGTCCATGGAGTTAGGTACCAAGATGTAAGGGGTGATTTAGAAAGAGTTTTGTTGGTCTCTTGCTCAACTGCGCCAAGCACATAATAATCAAGTGGGTGGCAGTCCATGGAGTTAGGTACCAAGACGTGTAAGGGGTGATTTAGAAAGAGTTTTGTTGGTCTCTTGCTCAACTGCGCCAAGCACATAATAATCAAGTTGGTGGTAGTCCATGGAGATAGGTACCAAGATGTAAGGGGTGATTTAGAAAGAGTTTTGTTGGTCTCTTGCTCAACTGCGCCCATACGCCATAATAATCAAGTTGGTGGTAGTCCATGGAGATAGGTACCAAGACGTATATGATTTAGAAAGAGTTTTGTTGGTCTCTTGTCAACTGCGCCCAGCACATAATAATCAAGTTGGTGGTAGTCCATGGAGATAGGTACCAAGATGTAAGGGGTGACTAGAAAGAGTTTTGTTGGTCTTCTTGCTCAAATGCGCCCAGCACATAATAATCAAGTTGGTGTAGTCCATGGAGATAGGTACCAAGATGTAAGGGGTGATTTAGAAAGAGTTTTGTTGGTCTCTTGCTCAACTGCGCCAAGCATGGCAAATAATCAAGTTGGTGGTAGTCCAAGTAGATAGGTACCAAGATGTAAGGGGTGATTTAGAAAGAGTTTTGTTGGTCTCTTGCCCAACTGCGCCAAGCACATAATAAATCAAGGGTGGCAAGTCCATGGAGTTAGGTACCAAGATGCAAGTGGTGGGGATTGTAAAGAGTTTGTTGGTCTTGCTCATAACTGCGCCCAGCACATAATAATCAAGGGTATAAGTCCATGGAGTTAGGTACCAAGATGTAAGGGGTGATTTAGAAAGAGTTTTGTTGGTCTCTTGCTCAACTGTGCCAAGCACATATAACCTGTTGTGTAGTCAAGGTGGAGTTAGGTACCAAGATGTAAGGTGATTTAGAAAGAGTTTTATGGTCTCTTGCTCAACTGCGCCAAGCACATAATAATCAAGTGGGTGGCAGTCCATGGAGTTAGGTACCAAGATGTAAGCGGGGTGATTGTTATTTTGTTGGTCTCTTGCTCGTCTGCGCCAAGCACATAATAATCAAGTTGGTGGTAGTCCATGGAGATAGGTACCAAGATGTAAGGCGATTTAGAAAGAGTTTTGGTTGCTTCTGTCAACTGTTACACATATCAATTCAAGTTGGTGGTAGTCCATGGAGTTAGGTACCAAGATGTATGGGGTGATTTAGAAAGAGTTTTGTTGGTCTCTTGCTCAACTGCGCCAAGCACATAATAATCTGTTGGTGGTAGTCCATGGTTAGGTACCAAGAGCAAGGGTGATTTAGAAAGAGTTTTGTTGGTCTCTTGCTCAACTGCGCCAAGCACATAATAATTGTTGGTAGCCCATGGAGTTAGGTACCAAGATGTAAGGGGTGATTTAGAAAGAGCTTGCTGGTTCCACCAACTGCGCCAAGCACATAATAATCAAGTTGGTGGTAGTCCATGGAGTTAGGCACCAAGATGTAAGGGGTGATTTAGAAAGAGTTTTGTTGGTCTCTTGCTCAACTGCGCCAAGCACATAATAATCAAGTGGGTGGCAGTCCATGGAGTTAGGTACCAAGATGTAAGGGGTGATTTAGAAAGAGTTTTGTTGGTCTCTTGCTCAACTGCGCCAAGCACATAATAATCAAGTTGGTGGTAGTCCATGGAGATAGGTACCAAGATGTAAGGGGTGATTTAGAAAGAGTTTTGTTGGTCTCTTGCTCAACTGCGCCAAGCACATAATAATCAAGTTGGTGGTAGTCCATGGTTAGTACCAAGATGTAAGGGGTGATTTAGAAAGAGTTTTATTGGCTTTTGCTCAACTGCGCCAAGCACATAATAATCAAGCTGGTGGTAGTCCATGGAGATAGGTACCAAGATGTAAGGGGTGATTTAGAAAGAGTTTTACATTTCTTGCTCAACTGTTGCCACATAATAATCAAAGGGTGTAGTCCATGGAGATAGGTACCAAGATGTAAGTGGTGATTTAGAAAGAGTTTTGTTGGTCTCTTGCCCAACTGGCATACACATGAATTTGCCAGGTAGAACTATGAGATAGGTACAAGACAAGTGGTGATTTAGAAAGAGTTTTGTTGGTCTCTTGCTCAATCGTTGCCAATATGATGACCCAAGTTGGTGGTAGTCCATGGAGTTAGGTACCAAGATGTAAGGGGTGATTTAGAAAGAGTTTTGTTGGGCTCTTGCTCAACTGCGCCCAGCACATAATCAAGTTGGTGGTAGTCCATGGTTAGGTACCAAGATGTAAGGGGTGATTTAGAAAGAGTTTTGTTGGTCTCTTGCTCAAATGCGCCCAGCACATAATAATCAAGTGGTGGCAGTCCATGGAGTTCGGTACCAAGAGCAAGGGTGATTTAGAGAGTTTTGTTGGTCTCTTGCTCAACTGCGCCAAGCACATAAAATAATCAAGTTGGTAGTCCCAGTGATAGTACCAAGATAAGGGTGATTTAGAAAGAGCTTTGTTGGTCTCTTTGCCCAACTGCGCCAAGAAGCATAATAATCAAGTTGGTGGCAGTCCATGGGAGATAGGTAACCAAGATGTAAGTGGTGATTTAGAAAGAGTTTTGTTGGTCTCTTGCTCAACTGCGCCAATATAATAATCAAGTTGGTGGTAGTCCATGGAGATAGGTACCAAGATGGCAAGGGGTGATTTAGAAGAGTTTTGTTGGTCTCTTGCCTTGTCCATGCCAAGCACATAATAATCAAGTTGGTGGCAGTCCATGGAGATAGGTACCAAGACGCGGTGATTTAGGTGAGTTTCTCATATCTCTAAGTCAACTGCGCCAAGCACATAATAATCAAGTTGGTGGTAGTCCATGGAGATAGGTACCAAGATGTAAGGGGTGATTTAGAAAGAGTTTTGTTGGTCTCTTGCTCAACTGCGCCAAGCACATAATAATCAAGTTGGTGGTAGTCCATGGAGATAGGTACCAAGATGTAAGGGGTGATTTAGAAAGAGTTTTGTTATCTTTGCCTCAACTGCGCCAAGCACATAATAATCAAGTTGGTGGTAGCCCATGGAGAGAAAAATTAAGACGTAAGGGGTGATTTAGAAAGAGTTTTGTTATCTTGCTCAACTGCGCCAAGCACATAATAATCAAGTTGGTGGTAGTCCATGGAGATAGGTACCAAGATGTAAGGGTGATTAAAAGAGTTTTGTTTGCCTCTTGCCCAACTGCGCCAAGCACATAATAATCAAGCGGTGGTAGTCCATGGTAGGTACCAAGATGTAAGGGGCATTTAGAAAGAGTTTTGTTGGTCTCTTGCTCAACTGCGCCAAGCACATAATAACTGGTAAGCTGGTGGTAGTCCAGTGGAGATAGGTACCAAGATGTAAGGGGTGATTTAGAAAGAGTTTGTTGGTCTCTTGCTCAACTGCGCCAAGCACATAATAATCTGTTGGTGGCAGTCCATGGAGATAGGTACCAGATGTAAGGTGATTTAGAAAGAGTTTTGTTGGTCTTGTCAACTGCGCCAAGCACATAATAATCAAGTTGGTGGTAGTCCATGGAGACAGGTACCAAGATGTAAGGGGTATCAGGAAAATATTTGTTGGTCTCTTGCTCACTGCGCCACAGCACATAATAATCAAGTTGGTGGTAGTCCATGGAGATAGGTACCGGGTGGGATGCAGGTGGATTAGAAAGAGCTTTGTTGGTCTCTTGCCCAACTGTTGCCAATACATAACCTTATGCCAGGTAGTCCATGGAGATAGGTACCAAGATGTAAGGGTGATTTAGAAAGAGTTTTGTTGGTCTCTTGTTCAACTGCGCCAAGCACATAATAATCAAGTTGCGGTGGTCCATGGAGATAGGTACCAAGATGTAAGGGGTGATTTAGAAAGGAGTTTTGTTGGTCTCTTTGCCCTGAATTATGCCAAGCACATAATAATCAAGTTGGCAAGTAGTCCATGGAGATAGGTACCAAAGCCGGCAAGGGATTGTGAAAGAGTTTTGTTGGTCTCTTGCTCAACTGGGAAAGTGGCTAATATAATAATCAAGTTGGTGGTAGTCCATGGAGATAGGTACCAAGATGTAAGGGCAGATTTAGAAAGAGTTTGTTGGTCTCTTGCTCAACTGCGCCAAGCACATAATAATCAAGTTGGTGGTGGTGTCCATGGAGATAGGTACCAAGATGTAAGGGGTGATTTAGAAAGAGTTTTAAGGTCTCTTGCTCAAACTGCGTTTCAGCACATACCAATCAAGTTGGTAAGTCCATGGAGATAGGTACCAAGATGTAAGGGGTGATTTAGAAAGAGTTTTGTTGGTCTCTTGCTCAACTGCGCCCAGCACATAATAATCAAGTTGGTGGTAGTCCATGGAGATGAAATGCATATTGGCAAGATTTAGAAAGAGTTTTGTTGGCCTCTGTTCAACTGCGCCCAGCACATAATAATCAAGTTGGTGTAGTCCATGGAGTTTGGTACCAAGATGTAAGTGGTGATTGGTAAAGAGTTTTGTTGGTCTCTGCTCAACTGCGCCAAGCACATAATAATCAAGTTGGTGGCAGTCCATGGAGTTAGGTACCAAGATGTAAGGGGTGATTTCTCAGAAAGAGTTTGTTGGTCTTGCTCAACTGCGCTCAGCACATAATAATCAAGTTGGTGGTAGTCCATGGAGTTAGGTACCAAGATGTAAGGGTGATTTAGAAGAGTTTTGTTGGTCTCTTGCTCAAATGCGCCCAGCACATAATGACCAAGTTGGGTAGTCCATGAGATAGGTACCAAGATGTAAGGGGTGATTTAGAAAAGAGGTTGGTTGGTCTTCTTGCTCAAATGCGCCCAATATACGAATCAAGGTGTAGTCCATGGAGATAGGTACCAAGATGTAAGGCATTTAGAAAGAGGTTTGTTGGTCTCTTGCTCAACTGCGCTCAAAGTATTACGCATAATCAAGTTGGTGGTAGTCCATGGAGACAGGTACCAAGATGTAGCAAGGATTGGTAGTGAGTTTGTTGGTCTCTTGCTCAACTGCGCTAGCACACATAATCAAGTTGGTGGTAGTCCATGGAGTTAGGTACCAAGATGTGTGTGATTTAGAAAGAGTTTTGTTGGTCTCTTGCTCAACTGCGCCAAGCACATAATAATCAAGTTGGTGGTAGTCCGGCGGAGTTAGGTACCAAGATGTGGCGGGTGATTTAGAAAGAGTTTTGTTGGTCTCTTGCTCAAATGCGCCCAGCACATAATAATCAAGTTGGTGGTAGTCCATGGAGATAGGTACCAAGATGTAAGGGGTGATTTAGAAAGAGTTTTGTTGGTCTCTTGCTCAACTGCGCCCAGCACATAATAATCAAGCGGTGGTAGTCCATGGAGATAGGTACCATAGATGTAAGGGGTGATTTAGAAAGAGCTTTGTTGGTCTCTTGCTCAACTGCGCCCAGCACATAATAATCAAGTTGGTGGTAGTCCATGGAGTTAGGTACCAAGATGTAAGGGGTGATTTAGAAAGAGTTTTGTTGGTCTCTTGCTCAACTGCGCCAAGCACATAATAATCAAGTTGGTGGTAGTCCATGGAGTTAGGTACCAAGATGTAAGGGGTGATTTAGAAAGAGTTTTGTTGGTCTCTTGCTCAACTGCGCCAAGCACATAATAATCAAGTTGGTGGTGGTAGTCCATGGAGTTAGGTACCAAGATGTAAGGGGTGATTTAGAAAGAGTTTTGTTGGTCTCTTGCTCAACTGCGCCCAGCACATAATAATCAAGTTGGTGGTAGTCCATGGAGATAGTACCAAGATGTAAGGGGTGATTTAGAAAGAGTTTTGTTGGTCTCTTGCTCAACTGCGCCCAGCACATAATAATCAAGTTGGTGGTAGTCCATGGAGTTAGGTACCAAGATGTAAGGGGTGATTTAGAAAGAGTTTACGTTGGTCTCTTGCTCAACTGCGCCAAGCACATAATAATCAAGTTGGTGGTAGTCCATGGAGTTAGGTACCAAGATGTAAGGGGTGATTTAGAAAGAGTTTTGTTGGTTTCTTTGCCCAAATGCGCCCAGCACATAATAACTGTTGGTGGTAGTCCATGGAGATAGGTACCAAGATGTAAGGGGTGATTTAGAAAGAGGTTTGTTGGTCTCTTGCTCAAATGCGCCCAGCACATAATAATCAAGTGGGTGGTAGTCCATGGAGATAGGTACCAAGATGTAAGGGGTGATTTAGAAAGAGGTTTGTTGTCTTCTCGTCTTTGTCCGTACCAGCACATAATAATCAAGTTGTAGTCCATGGAGATAGGTACTCAAGATGTAAGGGGCATTTTAGAAAGAGTTTTGTTGGTCTCTTGCTCAACTGCGCCCAGCACATAATAATCAAGTTGGTGGTAGTCCATGGAGTTAGGTACCAAGATGTAAGGGGTGATTTAGAAAGAGTTTTGTTGGTCTCTTGCTCAACTGCGCCAAGCACATAATAATCAAGTTGGTGGTAGTCCATGGAGTTAGGTACCAAGATGTAAGGTGATTTAGAAAGAGTTTTGTTGGTCTCTTGCTCAAATGCGCCCAGCACATAATAATCAAGTTGGTGGTAGTCCATGGAGTTCGGTACCAAGATGTAAGGGGTGATTTAGAAAGAGTTTTGTTGGTCTCTTTGCCCAAATGCGCCCAGCACATAATAATCAAATAAGTTGGTGGTAGTCCATGGAGTTAGGTACCAAGATGTAAGGGTGATTTAGAAAGAGTTTTGTTGGTCTCTTGCTCAAATGCGCCCAGCACATAATAATCAAGTTGGTGGTAGTCCATGGAGATAGGCACCAAGATGTAAGGGGTGATTTAGAAAGAGTTTTGTTGGTCTCTTGCTCAAATGCGCCCAGCACATAATAATCAAGTGGGTGGTAGTCCATGGAGTTAGGTACCAAGATGTAAGGGGTGATTTAGAAAGAGTTTTGTTGGTCTGCTCAAATGCGCCCAGCACATAATAATCAAGTTGGTGGTAGTCCATGGAGATAGGTACCAAGATGTAAGGGGTGATTTAGAAAGAGTTTTGTTGGTCTCTTGCTCAACTGCGCCCAGCACATAATAATCAAGTTGGTGGTAGTCCATGGAGTTCGGTACCAAGATGTAAGGGGTGATTTAGAAAGAGTTTTGTTGGTCTCTTGCTCAAATGCGCCCAGCACATAATAATCAAGTTGGTGGTAGTCCATGGAGTTCGGTACCAAGATGTAAGGGGTGATTTAGAAAGAGTTTTGTTGGTCTCTTGCTCAACTGCGCCCAGCACATAATAATCAAGTTGGTGGTAGTCCATGGAGTTAGGTACCAAGATGTAAGGGGTGATTTAGAAAGAGTTTTGTTGGTCTCTTGCTCAAATGCGCCCAGCACATAATAATCAAGTTGGTGGTAGTCCAAGTGAGATAGGTACCAAGATGTAAGGGTGATTTAGAAAGAGTTTTGTTGGTCTCTTGCTCAACTGCGCCAAGCATAATAATCAAGTTGGTGGTAGTCCATGGAGATAGGTACCAAGATGTAAGGGGTGATTTAGAAAGAGTTTTGTTGGGTCTCTTGCTCAACTGCGCCCAGCACATAATAACTGTGTTGGTGGTAGTCCATGGAGATAGGTACCAAGATGTAAGGGGTGATTTAGAAAGAGTTTTGTTGGTCTCTTGCTCAAATGCGCCCAGCACATAATAATCAAGTTGGTGGTAGTCCATGGAGATAGGTACCAAGATGTAAGGGGTGATTTAGAAAGAGTTTTGTTGGTCTTTGTTCAATGCGCCCAGCACATAATAATCAAGTTGGTGGTAGTCCATGGAGATAGGTACCAAGATGTAAGGGGTGATTTAGAAAGAGTTTTGTTGGTCTCTTGCTCAACTGCGCCCAGCACATAATAATCAAGTTGGTGGTAGTCCATGGAGATAGGTACCAAGATGTAAGGGGATTTAGAAAGAGTTTTGTTGGTCTCTTGCTCAAATGCGCCCAGCACATAATAATCAAGTTGGTGGTAGTCCATGGAGATAGGTACCAAGATGTAAGGGGTGATTTAGAAAGAGTTTTGTTGGTCTCTTGCTCAACTGCGCCTCCAGCACATAATAACTGAAACAGGTAGTCCATGGAGATAGTACCAAGATGTAAGGGGTGATTTAGAAAGAGTTTTGGTTGGTCTCTTGCTCAAATGCGCCCAGCACATAATAATCAAGTTGGTGGGTAGTCCATGGAGTTAGGTACCAAGATGGGCGGTGATTTAGAAAGAGTTTTGTTGGTCTCTTGCTCAACTGCGCCCAGCACATAATAATCAAGTTGGTGGTAGTCCATGGAGATAGGTACCAAGATGTAAGGGGTGATTTAGAAAGAGTTTTGTTGGTCTCTTGCCAACTGCGCCCAAGCACATAATAATCAAGTTGGTGGTAGTCCATGGAGATAGGTACCAAGATGTAAGGGGTGATTTAGAAAGAGTTTTGTTGGTCTCTTGCTCAACTGCGCCAAGCACATAATAATCAAGTTGGTGGTAGTCCATGGAGATAGGTACCAAGATGTAAGGGGTGATTTAGAAAGAGTTTTGTTGGTCTCTTGCTCCAACTGCGCCCAGCACATAATAATCAAGTTGGTGGTAGTCCATGGAGATAGGTACCAAGATGTAAGGGGTGATTTAGAAAGAGTTTTGTTGGTCTCTTGCTCAAATGCGCCCAGCACATAATAATCAAGTTGGTGGTAGTCCATGGAGATAGGTACCATGTAAGGGGTGATTTGTATGGTTGGTCTCTTGCTCAACTGCGCCCAGCACATAATAATCAAGTTGGTGGTAGTCCATGGAGTTCGGCACCAAGACAAGGGTGGGATTTAGAAAGAGTTTTGTTGGTCTCTTGCTCAACTGCGCCCACATAATAATCAAGTTGGTGGTAGTCCATGGAGTTAGGTACCAAGATGTAAGGGGTGATTTAGAAAGAGTTTTGTTGGTCTCTTGCTCAAATGCGCCCAGCACATAATAATCAAGTTGGTGGTAGTCCGCGGAGTTCGGTACCAAGACGTAAGGGGTGATTTAGAAAGAGTTTTGTTGGTCTCTTGCTCAACTGCGCCAAGCACATAATAATCAAGTTGGTGGTAGTCCATGGAGATAGGTACCAAGATGTAAGGGGTGATTTAGAAAGAGTTTTGTTGGCTTCTTTGCTCAACTGCGCCCAGCACATAATAATCAAGTTGGTGGTAGTCCATGGAGATAGTACCAAGATGTAAGGGGTGATTTAGAAAGAGTTTTGTTGGTCTCTTGCTCAAATGCGCCCAGCACATAATAATCAAGTTGGTGGTAGTCCATGGAGTTCGGTACCAAGATGTAAGGGGTGATTTAGAAAGAGCTTTGTTGGTCTCTGTTCAATCCTGCGTCAAGCACATAATAATCAAGTTGGTGGTAGTCCATGGAGTTAGGTACCAAGATGTAAGGGGTGGATTTAGAAAGAGTTTTGTTGGTCTCTTGCCCAACTGCGCCCAGCACATAATAATCAAGTTGGTGGTAGTCCATGGAGTTAGGTACCAAGATGTAAGGTGATTTAGAAAGAGTTTTGTTGGTCTCTTGCTCAACTGCGCCCAGCACATAATAATCAAGTTGGTGGTAGTCCATGGAGTTAGGTACCAAGATGTAAGGGGTGATTTAGAAAGAGTTTTGTTGGTCTCTTGCTCAACTGCGCCAAGCACATAATAATCAAGTGTGGTAGTCCATGGAGTTAGGGTACCGGATGTAAGGGGTGATTTAGAAAGAGTTTGTTGGTCTCTTTGCTCAAATGCGCCCAGCACATAATAATCAAGTGGGTGGCAGTCCATGGAGTTAGGTACCAAGATGTAAGGGGTGATTTAGAAAGAGTTTTGTTGGTCTCTTGCTCAACTGCGCCAAGCACATAATAATCAAGTTGGTGGTAGTCCATGGAGATAGGTACCAAGATGTAAGGGTGATTTAGAAAGAGTTTTGTTGGTTCCTTGCTCAACTGCGCCCAGCACATAATAACTGTTATGGTAGTCCATGGAGTTAGGTACCAAGATGTAAGGGGTGATTTAGAAAGAGTTTTGTTGGTCTCCTGCTCAATCATGCCAAGCACATAATAATCAAGTTGGTGGTAGTCCATGGAGTTAGGTACCAAGATGTAAGGGTGATTTAGAAAGAGTTTTGTTGGTCTCTTGCTCAACTGCGCCCAGCACATAATAATCAAGTTGGTGGTAGTCCATGGAGATAGGTACCAAGATGTAAGGGGCATTTAGAAAGAGTTTTGTTGGTCTCTTTTGCTCAACTGCGCCCAGCACATAATAATCAAGTTGGTGGTAGTCCATGGAGATAGGTACCAAGATGTAAGGGGTGATTTAGAAAGAGTTTTGTTGGTCTCTTGCCCAAAACTGCGCCCAGCACATAGTAACCATTAGTGGTAGTCCATGGAGATAGGTACCAAGATGTAAGGGTGATTTAGAAAGAGTTTTGTTGGTCTCTTGCTCAACTGCGCCCGAAAGTACATAATAATCAAGTTGGTGGTAGTCCATGGAGATAGGTACCAAGATGTAAGGGGTGATTTAGAAAGAGTTTTGTTGGTCTCTTGCTCAACTGCGCCAAGCACATAATAATCAAGTTGGTGGTAGTCCATGGAGTTAGGTACCAAGATGGGGGATTTAGAAAGAGTTTTGTTGGTCTCTTGCTCAACTGCGCCCAGCACATAATAATCAAGTTGGTGGTACCCATGGAGATAGGTACCAAGATGTAAGGGGTGATTTAGAAAGAGTTTTGTTGGTCTCTTGCTCAACTGCGCCCAGCACATAATAATCAAGTTGGTGGTAGTCCATGGAGATAGGTACCAAGATGTAAGGGGTGATTTAGAAAGAGTTTTGTTGGTCTCTTGCTCAACTGCGTGCCAAGCACATAATAATCAAGTTGGTGGTAGTCCATGGAGTTAGGTACCAAGATGTAAGGGGTGATTTAGAAAGAGTTTTGTTGGTCTCTTGCTCAACTGCGCCCAGCACATAATCAAGTTGGTGGTAGTCCATGGAGATAGGTACCAAGATGTAAGGGGTGTGATTTAGAAAGAGCTTGTTGGTCTCTTGCCAACTGCGCCCAGCACATAATAATCAAGTTGGTGGTAGCCCATGGAGATAGGTACCAAGATGTAAGGGGTGATTTAGAAGAGTTTTGTTGGTCTCTTGCTCAACTGCGCCCAGCACA
The DNA here is from genome assembly GCA_037127315.1 of Ascarosepion bandense. Taxonomy (NCBI): domain Eukaryota; kingdom Metazoa; phylum Mollusca; class Cephalopoda; order Sepiida; family Sepiidae; genus Ascarosepion; species Ascarosepion bandense. The sequence continues at coordinate 10,297 of JBBBDQ010020638.1, read as the reverse complement.
TAATAATCAAGTTGGTGGTAGTCCATGGAGTTAGGGTATCAAGATGTAAGGGTGATTTAGAAAGAGTTTCTTTGTTGGTCTCTTGCTCAACTGCGCCCAGCACATAATAATCAAGTTGGTGGGTAGTCCATGGAGATAGGTACCAAGATGTAAGGGGTGATTTAGAAAGAGTTTTGCCATCTTGCTCAACTGCGCCTGGCACATAATAATCAAGTTGGTGGTAGTCCATGGAGATAGGTACCAAGATGTAAGGGGTGATTTAGAAAGAGTTTTGTTGGTCTCTTGCTCAACTGCGCCCAGCACATAATAATCAAGTTGGTGGTAGTCCATGGAGTTAGGTACCAAGATGTAAGGGGTGATTTAGAAAGAGTTTTGTTGGTCTCTTGCTCAACTGCGCCAAGCACATAATAATCAAGTTGGTGGTAGTCCATGGAGATAGGTACCAAGATGTAAGGGGTGATTTAGAAAGAGTTTTGTTGGTCTCTTGCTCAACTGCGCCCAGCACATAATAATCAAGTTGGTGGTAGTCCATGGAGATAGGTACCAAGATGTAAGTGGTGATTTAGAAAGAGTTTTGTTGGTCTCTTGCTCAACTGCGCCCAGCACATAATAATCAAGTTGGTGGTAGTCCATGGAGTTAGGTACCAAGATGTAAGGGGTGATTTAGAAAGAGTTTTGTTGGTCTCTTGCTCAACTGCGCCCAGCACATAATAATCAAGTGGGTGGTAGTCCATGGAGATAGGTACCAAGATGTAAGGGGTGATTTAGAAAGAGTTTTGTTGGTCTTCGTTCAACTGCGCCCAGCACATAATAATCAAGTTGGTAGTCCAAGGAGTTAGGTACCAAGATGTAAGGGGTGATTTTAGAAAGAGTTTTGTTGGTCTCTTGCTCAACTGCGCCAAGCACATAATAATCAAGTTGGTGGTAGTCCATGGAGATAGGTACCAAGATGTAAAAGGTGATTTAGAAAGAGTTTTGTTGGTTCTTTGCTCAACTGCGCCCAGCACATAATAATCAAGTTGGTGGTAGTCCATGGAGATAGGTACCAAGATGTAAGGGGTGATTTAGAAAGAGTTTTGTTGGTCTCTTGCTCAACTGCGCCCAGCACATAATAATCAAGTTGGTAGTCCATGGAGTTAGGGTACCAAGATGTAAGGGGTGATTTAGAAAGAGTTTTGTTGGTCTCTTGCCCAACTGCGCCCAGCACATAATAATCAAGTTGGTGGTAGTCCATGGAGATAGGTACCAAGATGTAAGGGGTGATTTAGAAAGAGTTTTGTTGGTCTCTTGCTCAACTGCGCCCAGCACATAATACCCAAGTTGCAGTAGTCCATGGAGTTAGGTACCAAGATGTAAGGGGTGATTTAGAAAGAGTTTTGTTGGTCTCTTGCTCAACTGCGCCCAGCACATAATAATCAAGTTGGTGGTAGTCCATGGAGTTAGGTACCAAGATGTAAGGTGATTTAGAAAGAGTTTTGTTGGTCTCTTGCTCAACTGCGCCCAGCACATAATAATCAAGTTGGTGGTAGTCCATGGAGATAGGTACCAAGATGTAAGGGGTGATTTAGAAAGAGTTTTGTTGGTCTCTTGCTCAACTGCGCCCAGCACATAATAATCAAGTTGGTGGTAGTCCATGGAGTTAGGCACCAAAGATGTAAGGGTGGGATTTAGAAGAGTTTTGTTGGTCTCTTGCCCAACTGCGCCAAGCACATAATAATCAAGTTGGTGGTAGTCCATGGAGATAGGTACCAAGATGTAAAAAGGTGATTTAGAAAGAGTTTTGTTGGTCTCTTGCTCAACTGCGCCCAGCACATAATAATCAAGTTGGTGGTAGTCCATGGAGTTAGGTACCAAGATGTAAGGGTGATTTAGAAGAGTTTTTAAGTGGTCTCTTGCTCAACTGCGCCCAGCACATATTGACCAAGTTGGTGGTAGTCCATGGAGTTAGGTACCAAGATGTAAGGGTGATTTAGAAAGAGTTTTGTTGGTCTCTTTGCTCAACTGCGCCAAGCACATAATAATCAAGTTGGTGGTAGTCCATGGAGATAGGTACCAAGATGTAAGGGTGATTTAGAAAGAGTTTTGTTGGTCTCTTGCTCAACTGCGCCCAGCACATAATAATCAAGTTGGTAGTCCATGGAGTTAGGTACCAAGATGTAAGGGGTGATTTAGAAAGAGTTTTGTTGGTCTCTTGCTCAACTGCGCCAAGCACATAATAATCAAGTTGGTGGTAGTCCATGGAGATAGGTACCAAGATGTAAAAGGTGACGAAAGAGTTTTGTTGGTCTCTTGCTCAACTGCGCCCAGCACATAATAATCAAGTTGGTGGTAGTCCATGTGACAGGTACCAAGATGTAAGGGGTGATTTAGAAAGAGTTTTGTTGGTCTCTTGCTCAACTGCGCCCAGCACATAATAATCAAGTTGGTGGTAGTCCATGGAGTTAGGTACCAAGATGTAAGGGGTGATTTAGAAAGAGTTTTGTTGGTCTCTTGCTCAACTGCGCCCAGCACATAATAATCAAGTTGGTGGTAGTCCATGGAGATAGGTACCAAGATGTAAGGGGTGATTTAGAAAGAGTTTTGTTGGTCTCTTGCTCAACTGCGCCCAGCACATAATAATCAAGTTGGTGGTAGTCCATGGAGATAGGTACCAAGATGTAAGGGGTGCATTTAGGAAAGAGTTTTGTTGGTCTCTTGCTCAACTGCGCCCGCACATAATAATCAAGTTGGTGGTAGTCCATGGAGTTAGGTACCAAGATGTAAGGGGTGATTTAGAAAGAGTTTTGTTGGTCTCTTGCTCAAATGCGCCCAGCACATAATAATCAAGTTGGTGGTAGTCCATGGAGTTCGGTACCAAGATGAAGGGTGATTTAGAAAGAGTTTTGTTGGTCTCTTGCTCAACTGCGCCCAGCACATAATAATCAAGTTGGTGGTAGTCCATGGAGTTAGGTACCAAGATGTAAGGGGGTGACTAGAAAGAGTTTGCTGGTTCCTTGCTCAACTGCGCCCAGCACATAATAATCAAGTTGGTGGTAGTCCATGGAGTTAGGTACCAAGATGTAAGGGGTGATTTAGAAAGAGTTTTGTTGGTCTCTTGCCCAACTGCGCCCAGCACATAATAATCAAGTTGGTGGTGGTCCATGGAGTTAGGTACCAAGATGTAAGGGGTGATTTAGAAAAAGAGTTTGGTTGGTCTCTTGCTCAAATGCGCCCAGCACATAATAATCAAGTTGGTGGTAGTCCATGGAGTTCGGTACCAAGATGTAAGGGTGATTTTCAAGAGTTTTGTTGGTCTCTTGCTCAACTGTAGCCCACATAATAATCAAGTTGGTAGTCCATGGTTAGCATCAGTTACAAGGGTGATTTGAAAGAGTTTTTGTTATCTTGCTCAACTGCGCCCAGCACATAATAATCAAGTTGGTGGTAGTCCATGATAGTACCAAGATGCAAGGGGTGATTTAGAAAGAGTTTTGTTGGTCTCTTGCTCAACTGCGCTCCAGCAACAATAATCAAGTTGGTGGTAGTCCATGGAGATAGGGGTACCAAGATGTAAGGGGTGATTTAGAAAGAGTTTTGTTGGTCTCTTGCTCAACTGCGCCCAGCACATAATAATCAAGTTGGTAGTCCATGGAGATAGGTACCAAGATGTAAGGTGATTTAGAAAGAGTTTGGTTGGTCTCTTGCTCAACTGCGCCCAGCACATAATAATCAAGTTGGTGTGGTAGTCCATGGAGCGGTGACCAAGATGTAAGGGGTGATTTAGAAGAGTTTTGTTGGTTCCTTGCTCAACTGCGCCCAGTACATAATAACCAAGTTGGGTGGTAGTCCATGGAGTTCGGTACTAAGATGTAAGTGGTGATTTAGAAAGAGTTTTGTTGGTCTCTTGCTCAACTGCGCCAAGCACATAATAATCAAGTTGGTGGCAGTCCATGGAGTTAGGTACCAAGATGTAAGGGGTGATTTAGAAAGAGTTTTGTTGGTCTCTTGCTCAACTGCGGCCCAGCACATAATAATCGGGTTGCTGGTGGTAGTCCAAGGAGTTAGGTACCAAGATAAGGGGTGATTTAGAAAGAGTTTTGTTGGTCTCTTGCTCAAATGCGCCCAGCACATAATAATCAAAGCCGCGGTAGTCCATGGAGATAGGTACCAAGATGTAAGGGGCGATTTAGAAAGAGTTTTGTTGGTCTCTTGCTCAACTGCGCCCAGCACATAATAATCAAGTTGGTGGTAGTCCATGGAGTTAGGTACCATGGATGTAAGGGGTGATTTAGAAAGAGTTTTGTTGGTCTCTTGCTCAACTGCGCCAAGCACATAATAATCAAGTTGGTGGTAGCCCATGGATAGGGTACCAAGATGTAAGGGGTGGGATTTAGAAAGAGTTTTGCTGGTCTCTTGCTCAAATGCGCCCAGCACATAATAACCGAAGTTGCGGGCGTAGTCCATGGAGTTCGGTACCAAGATGTAAGGGTGATTTAGAAAGAGTTTTGTTGGTCTCTTGCTCAACTGCGCCCAGCACATAATAATCAAGTTGGTGGTAGTCCATGGAGTTCGGTACCAAGATGTAAGGGGTGATTTAGAAAGAGTTTTGTTGGTCTCTTGCTCAAATGCGCCCAGCACATAATAATCAAGTTGTAGTCCATGGAGTTAGGTACCAAGATGTAAGGGGTGATTTAGAAAGAGTTTTGTTGGTCTCTTGCTCAACTGCGCCAAGCACATAATAATCAAGTTGGTAGTCCATGGAGTTAGGTACCAAGATGTAAGGGGTGATTTAGAAAGAGTTTTGTTGGTCTCTTGCTCAAATGCGCCCAGCACATAATAATCAAGTTGGTGGTAGTCCATGGAGTTCGGTACCAAGATGTAAGGGGTGATTTAGAAAGAGTTTTGTTGGTCTCTTGCTCAAATGCGCCCAGCACATAATAATCAAGTTGGTGGTAGTCCATGGAGTTAGGTACCAAGATGTAAGGGGTGATTTAGAAAGAGTTTTGTTGGTCTCTTGCCCGGGGCCGCGCCCAGCATAATAATCAAGTTGGTGGTAGTCCATGGAGATAGGTACCAAGATGTAAGGGGTGATTTAGAAAGAGTTTTGTTGGTCTCTTGCTCAACTGCGCCCAGCACATAATAATCAAGTTGGTGGTAGTCCATGGAGTTCGGTACCAAGATGTAAGGGGTGATTTAGAAGAGTTTTGTTGGTCTCTTGCTCAACTGCGCCCAGCACATAATAATCAAGTTGGTGGTAGTCCATGGAGTTAGGTACCAAGATGTAAGGGGTGATTTAGAAAGAGTTTTGTTGGTCTCTTGCTCAACTGCGCCCAGCACATAATAATCAAGTTGGTGGTAGTCCATGGAGATAGGTACCAAGATGTAAGGGGTGATTTTAGAAAGAGTTTTGTTGGTCTCTTGCTCAAATGCGCCCAGCACACATAATAACTCCGTTGGTGGTGTAGGTCCATGGAGCTGGTACCAAGATGTAAGGGGTGATTTAGAAAGAGTTTTGTTGGTCTCTTGCTCAACTGCGCCAAGCACATAATAATCAAGTTGGTGGTATCCATGGAGTTAGGTACCAAGATGTAAGGGGTGATTTAGAAAGAGTTTTGCTGGTCTCTTGCTCAACTGCGCCCAGCACATAATAATCAAGTTGGTAGTCCATGGAGTTAGCACCAAGATGTAAGGGTGATTTAGAAAGAGTTTTGTTGGTCTCTTGCTCAACCGCGCCCAGCACATAATAATCAAGGTGGTAGTCCATGGAGTTAGGTACCAAGATGTATGGGGTGATTTAGAAAGAGTTTTGTTGGTCTCTTGCTCAATCCAAAAATGCCATACAATCAAGTGGGTGGTAGTCCATGGAGTTAGGTACCAAGATGTAAGGGGTGATTTAGAAAGAGTTTTGTTGGTCTCTTGCTCAAATGCGCCCAGCACATAATAATCAAGTGGGTGGCAGTCCATGGAGTTAGTACCAAGATGTAAGGGGTAGATTTAGAAAGAGTTTTGTTGGTCTCTTGCTCAACTGCGCCAAGCACATAATAATCAAGTTGGTGGTAGTCCATGGAGATATAGGTACCAAGATGTAAGGGGTGATTTAGAAAGAGTTTTGTTGGTCTCTTGCTCAACTGCGCCCAGCACATAATAATCAAGTTGGTGGTAGTCCATGGAGTTAGGTACCAAGATGTAAGGGGTGATTTAGAAAGAGTTTTGTTGGTCTCTTGCTCAACTGCGCCAAGCACATAATAATCAAGTTGGTGGTATCCATGGAGTTAGGTACCAAGATGTAAGGGTGGATTGGAGAAAGAGTTTTGTTATCCCTTGCTCCAACTGCGCCCAGCACATAATAACCTAAGTTGGTGGTAGTCCATGGAGTTAGGTACCAAGATGTAAGGGGTGATTTAGAAAGAGTTTTGTTGGCCTCTTGCTCAACTGCGCCCACATAATAATCAAGTTGGTGTAGTCCATGGAGATAGGTACCAAGACGTAAGGGGTGATTTAGAAAGAGTTTTGTTGGTCTCTTGCTCAACTGCGCCCAGCACATAATAATCAAGTTGGTGGTAGTCCATGGAGTTAGGTACCAAGATGTAAGGGGTGATTTAGAAAGAGTTTTGTTGGTCTCTTGCTCAACTGCGCCCAGCACATAATAATCAAGTTGGTGGTAGTCCATGGAGATAGGTACCAAGATGTAAGGGGTGATTTAGAAAGAGTTTTGTTGGTCTCTTGCTCAACTGCGCCCAGCACATAATAATCAAGTTGGTGGTAGTCCATGGAGATAGGTACCAAGATGTAAGGGGTGATTGGCAAAGAGTTTTGTTGGTCTCTTGCTCAACTGCGCCCAGCACATAATAATCAAGTTGGTGGTAGTCCATGGAGATAGGTACCAAGATGTAAGGGGTGATTTAGAAAGAGTTTTGTTGGTCTTTTGCTCAACTGCGCCAAGCACATAATAATCAAGTTGCGTAGTCCATGGAGTTAGGTACCAAGATGTAAGGGGTGATTTAGAAAGAGTTTTGTTGGTCTTGCCTTCAACTGCGCCCAGCACATAATAATCAAGTTGGTGGTAGTCCATGGAGATAGGTACCAAGATGTAAGGGGTGATTTAGAAAGAGTTTTGTTGGTCTCTTGCTCAACTGCGCCAAGCACATAATAATCAAGTTGGTGGTAGTCCATGGAGTTAGGTACCAAGATGTAAGGGGTGATTTAGAAAGAGTTTTGTTGGTCTCTTGCTCAACTGCGCCCAGCACATAATAATCAAGTGGGTGGTAGTCCATGGAGATAGGTACCAAGATGTAAGGGGTGATTTAGAAAGAGTTTTGTTGGTCTCTTGCCCAACTGCGCCCAGCACATAATAATCAAGTTGGTGGTAGTCCATGGAGTTAGGTACCAAGATGTAAGGGGTGATTTAGAAAGAGTTTTGTTCGGTCTCTTGCTCAACTGCGCCCAGCACATAATAATCAAGTTGGTGGTAGTCCATGGAGTTAGGTACCAAGATGTAAGGGGTGGATTAGAAAGAGTTTCGTTGGTCTCTTGCTCAACTGCGCCAAGCACATAATAATCAAGTTGGTGGTAGTCCATGGAGATAGGCATAAAGATGTGCAAGGGGTGATTTAGAAAGAGCTTTGTTGGTCTCTTGCTCAACTGCGCCAAGCACATAATAATCAGGTTGGTGGTAGTCCATGGAGTTAGGTACCAAGATGTAAGGGGTGATTGAAAGAGTTTTGTTGGTCTCTTGCTCAACTGCGCCAAGCACATAATAATCAAGTGGGTGGTAGTCCATGGAGATAGGTACCAAGATGTAAGGGGTGATTTAGAAAGAGTTTTGTTGGTCTCTTGCTCAACTGCGCCCAGCACATAATAATCAAGTTGGTGGTAGTAGTCCATGGAGTTAGGTACCAAGATGTAAGGCGATTTGGAAAGAGTTTTGTTGGTCTCTTGCTCAACTGCGCCAAGCACATAATAATCAAGTTGCGGTAGTCCATGGAGATAGGTACCAAGATGTAAGGGGTGATTTAGAAAGAGTTTTGTTGGTCTCTTGCTCAACTGCGCCAAGCACATAATAATCAAGTTGGTGGTAGTCCATGGAGTTAGGTACCAAGATGTAAGGGGTGATTTAGAAAGAGTTTTGTTGGTCTCTTGCTCAACCGCGCTGCCATAATAATCAAGTGGGTGGTAGTCCATGGAGATAGGTACCAAGATGTAAGGGGTGATTTAGAAAGAGTTTTGTTGGTCTCTTGCTCAACTGCGCCCAGCACATAATAATCAAGTTGGTGGTAGTCCATGGAGTTAGGTACCAAGATGTAAGGGGTGATTTAGAAAGAGTTTTGTTGGTCTCTTGCTCAACTGCGCCCAGCACATAATAATCAAGTTGGTGGTAGTCCATGGAGTTAGGTACCAAGATGTAAGGGGTGATTTAGAAAGAGTTTTGTTGGTCTCTTGCTCAACTGCGCCAAGCACATAATAATCAAGTTGGTGGTAGTCCATGGAGATAGGTACCAAGATGTAAGGGGTGATTTAGAAAGAGTTTTGTTGGTCTCTTGCTCAACTGCGCCAAGCACATAATAATCAAGTTGGTGGTAGTCCATGGAGTTAGGTACCAAGATGTAAGGGGGCTTAGAAAGAGTTTTGTTGGTCTCTTGCTCAACTGCGCCAAGCACATAATAATCAAGTGGGTGGTAGTCCATGGAGATAGGTACCAAGATGTAAGGGGTGATTTAGAAAGAGTTTTTGTTGGTCTCTTGCCCAACTGCGCCCAGCACATAATAATCAAGTTGGTGGTAGTCCATGGAGTTAGGTACCAAGATGTAAGGGGTGATTTAGAAAGAGTTTTGTTGGTCTCTTGCTCAACTGCGCCAAGCACATAATAATCAAGTTGGTGGTAGTCCATGGAGATAGGTACCAAGATGTAAGGGGTGATTTAGAAAGAGTTTTGTTGGCCCTTGCTCAACTGGGTGCCAAGCACATAATAATCAAGTTGGTGGTAGTCCAAGAGTTAGGTACCAAGATGTAAGGGGTGATTTAGAAAGAGTTTTGTTGGTCTCTTGCTCAACTGCGCCAAGCACATAATAATCAAGTGGGTGGTAGTCCATGGAGATAGGTACCAAGATGTAAGGGGTGATTTAGAAAGAGTTTTGTTGGTCTTCTGCCCAACTGCGCCCAGCACATAATAATCAAGTTGGTGGTAGTCCATGGAGTTAGGTACCAAGTACATGTAAGGGGTGTGATTTAGAAAGAGTTTTGTTGGTCTCTTGCTCAACTGCGCCCAGCACATAATAATCAAGTTGGTGGTAGTCCATGGAGTTAGGTACCAAGATGTAAGGGGTGATTTAGAAAGAGTTTTGTTGGTCTCTTGCTCAACTGCGCCAAGCACATAATAATCAAGTTGGTGGTAGTCCATGGGTATAGGTACCAAGATGTAAGGGTGACGAAAGAGTTTTGTTGGTCTCTTGCTCAACTGCGCCAAGCACATAATAATCAAGTTGGTGGTAGTCCATGGAGATAGTACCAAGATGTAAGGGGTGATTTAGAAAGAGTTTTGTTGGTCTCTTGCTCAACTGCGCTCAAGCACATAATAATCAAGTTGGTGGTAGTCCATGGAGTTAGGTACCAAGATGGGCAAGATTTGTGTTAGTTTTGTTGGTCTCTTGCTCAACTGCGCCCAGCACATAATAATCAAGTTGGTAGTCCATGGAGTTAGGTACCAAGATGTAAGGGGTGATTTAGAAAGAGTTTTGTTGGTCTCTTGCTCAACTGCGCCCAGCACATAATAATCAAGTTGGTGGTAGTCCATGGAGTTAGGTACCAAGATGTAAGGGGTGATTTAGAAAGAGTTTTGTTGGTCTCTTGCTCAACTGCGCCAAGCACATAATAATCAAGTTGGTGGTAGTCCATGGAGATAGGTACCAAGATGTAAGGGGTGATTTTAAAAAGAGTTTTGTTGGTCTCTTGCTCAACTGCGCCAAGCACATAATAATCAAGTTGGTGGTAGTCCATGGAGTTAGGTACCAAGATGTAAGGGGTGATTTAGAAAGAGTTTTGGTTAGTCTCTTGCTCAACTGCGCCCAGCACATAATAATCAAGTTGGTGGTAGTCCATGGAGATAGGTACCAAGATGTAAGGGGTGATTTAGAAAGAGTTTGCTGGTCTCTTGCTCAACTGCGCTGCCACAATAATCAAGTTGGTGGTAGTCCATGGAGATAGGTACCAAGATGTAAGGGGTGATTTAGAAAGAGTTTTGTTGGTCTCTTGCTCAACTGCGCCCAGCACATAATAATCAAGTTGGTGGTAGTCCATGGAGTTAGTACCAAGATATAAGGGG
>JBBBDQ010020630.1:0-16507 GCA_037127315.1 Ascarosepion bandense | reverse complement strand
TCAAGCAAACTATGTTTTATCTCTTGTTATGTTGGGCTATCTAACCAACAAAGTCAATCAAACTATGTTTTATCCTCTTGTTATGTTGGGCTATCTAACCAACAAAGTCAATCAAACTATGTTTCAAGTCTTGTTGTTGGGCTATCTAACCAACAAGGTCAATCAAACTATGTTTTATCCTCTTGTTATGTTGGGCCATTCTAACCAACAAGGTCAATCAAACTATGTTTTGTCCTCTTGTTATGTTGGGCTATTCAACCAACAAAGCCAATCAAACTATGTTTTATCCTCTTGTTATGTTGGGCTATCTAACCAACAAGGTCAATCAAACTATGTTTTATCCTCTTGTTATGTTGGGCTATCTAACCAACAAAGTCAATCAAACTATGTTTTATCCTCTTGTTATGTTGGGCTATCTAACCAACAAAGTCAATCAAACTATGTTTTATCCTCTTGTTATGTTGGGCTATCTAACCAACAAAGTCAATCAAACTATAAGTTTTATCCTCTTGTTATGTTGGGCTATCTAACCAACAAGGTCAATCAAACTATGTTTTATCCTCTTGTTATTATGTTAGGCTATCTAACCAACAAAGTCAATCAAACTATGTTTTATCCTCTTGTTATGTTGGGCTATCTAACCAACAAAGTCAATCAAACTATGTTTTATCCTCGTTATGTTGGGCTATCTAACCAACAAGGTCAATCAAACTATGTTTTATCCTCTTGTTATGTTGGGCTATCTAACCAACAAAGTCAATCAAACTATGTTTTATCCTCTTTGTTATGTTGGGCTATCTAACCAACAAGGTCAATCAAACTATGTTTTATCCTCTTGTTATGTTGGCTACCTAACCAACAAAGTCAATCAATCAAACTATGTTTTATCCTCTTGTTATGTTGGGCTATCTAACCAACAAGGTCAACTATGTTTTATCCTCTTGTTATGTTGGGCTATCTAACCAACAAGGTCAATCAAACTATGTTTTATCCTCTTGTTATGTTGGGCTATCTAACCAACAAAGTCAATCAAACTATGTTTTATCCTCTTGTTATGTTGGGCTATCTAACCAACAAGGTCAATCAACTATGTTTTATCCTCTTGTTATGTTAATACCTTAACCAACAAAGTCAATCAAACTATGTTTTATCCTCTTGTTATGTTGGGCTATCTTGTTCAACAAGGTCAATCAAACTATGTTTTATCCTCTTGTTATGTTGGGCTATCTAACCAAATGCTGGGTCAATCAAACTATACTTGTCCCCTTGTTATGTTGGGCTATCTAACCAACAAAGTCAATCAAACTATGTTTTATCCTCTTGTTATGTTGGGCTATCTAACCAACAAAGTCAATCAAACTATGTTTTACTTCCTTTGTTATGTTGGGCTATCTAACCAACAAGGTCAATCAAACTATGTTTTATCCTCTTGTTATGTTGGGCTATCTAACCAACAAAGTCAATCAAACTATGTTTTATCCTCTTGTTATGTTGGGCTACTCAACCAACAAAGTCAATCAACCATGTTTTATCCCTCTTGTTATGTTGGGCTATCTAACCAACAAGGTCAATCAAACTATGTTTTATCCCTTTGTTATGTTGGGCTATCTAACCAACAAGGTCAATCAAACTATGTTTTATCCTCTTGTTATGTTGGGCTATCTAACCAACAAAGTCAATCAACTATGTTTTATCCTCTTGTTATGTTGGGCTATCTAACCAACAAAGTCAATCAAACTATGTTTTATCCTCTTGTTATGTTGGGCTATCTAACCAACAAGGTCAATCAAACTATGTTTTATCCTCTTGTTATGTTGGGCTATCTAACCAACAAAGTCAATCAAACTATGTTTTATCCTCTTGTTATGTTGGGCTATCTAACCAAAGTCAATCAAACTATGTTTTATCCTCTTGTTATGTTGGGCTATCTAACCAACAAGGTCAATCAAACTATATTTTATCCTCTTGTTATGTTGGCTATCTAACCAACAAAGTCAATCAAACTATGTTTTATCCTCTTGTTATGTTGGGCTATCTAACCAACAAGGTCAATCAAACTATGTTTATCCTCTTGTTATGTTGGGCTATCTAACCAACAAAGTCAATCAAACTATGTTTTATCCTCTTGTTATGTTGGGCTATCTAACCAACAAAGTCAATCAAACTATGTTTTATCCTCTTGTTATGTTGGGCTATCTAACCAACAAAGTCAATCAAACTATGTTTTATCCTCTTGTGTTATGTTGGGCTATCTAACCAACAAAGCCAATCAAACTATGTTTTATCCTCTTGTTATGTTGGGCTATCTAACCAACAAAGTCAATCAAACTATGTTTTATCCTCTTGTTATGTTGGGCTATCTAACCAACAAGGTCAATCCAACCATGTTTTATCCTCTTGTTATGTTGGGCTATCTAACCAACAAGGTCAATCAAACTATGTTTTATCCTCTTGTTATGTTGGGCTATCTAACCAACAAAGTCAATCAAACTATGTTTTATCCTCTTGTTATGTTGGGCTATCTAACCAACAAGGTCAATCAAACTATGTTTTATCCCTCTTGTTATGTTGGGCTATCTAACCAACAAGGTCAATCAAACTATGTTTTATCCTCTTGTTATGTTGGGCTATCTAACCAACAAAGTCAATCAAACTATGTTTTATCCTCTTGCGTTGGGTTATCTAACCAACAAAGTCAATCAAACTATGTTTTATCCTCTTGTTATGTTGGCTATCTAACCAACAAGGTCAATCAAACTATGTTTTATCCTCTTGTTATGTTGGGCTATCTAACCAACAAAGTCAATCAAACTATGTTTTATCCTCTTGTTATGTTGGGCTATCTAACCAACAAAGTCAATCAAACTATGTTTTATCCTCTTGTTATGTTGGGCTATCTAACTAACAAGGTCAATCAAACTATGTTTTATCCTCTTGTTATGTTGGGCTATCTAACCAACAACAAAGTCAATCAACTATGTTTTATCCTCTTGTTATGTTGGGCTATCTAACCAACAAAGTCAATCAAACTATGTTTTATCCTCTTGTTATGTTGGGCTATCTAACCAACAAAGTCAATCAAACTATGTTTTATCCTCTTGTTATGTTGGGTTATCTAACCAACAAGGTCAATCAAACTATGTTTTATCCTCTTGTTATGTTGGGCTATCTAACCAACAAGGTCAATCAAACTATGTTTTATCCTCTTGTTATGTTGGGCTATCTAACCAACAAAGTCAATCAAACTATGTCAGAATATCCTCTTGTTATGTTGGGCTATCTAACCAACAAGGTCAATCAAACTTATGTTTTATCCTCTTGTTATGTTGGGCTATCTAACCAACAACAAAGTCAATCAAACTATGTTTTATCCTCTTGTTATGTTGGGCTATCTAACCAACAAAGTCAATCAAACTATGTTTTATCCTCTTGTTATGTTGGGCTATCTAACCAACAAGGTCAATCAAACTATGTTTTATCCTCTTGTTATGTTGGGCTATCTAACCAACAAAGTCAATCAAACTATGTTTTATCCTCTTGTTATGTTGGGCTATCTAACCTCAACAAAAGTCAATCAAACTATGTTTTATCCTCTTGTTATGTTGGGCTATCTAACCAACAAGGTCAATCAAACTATGTTTTATCCTCTTGTTATGTTGGGCTATCTAACCAACAAAGTCAATCAAACTATGTTTTATCCTCTTGTTATGTTGGGCTATCTAACCAACAAGGTCAATCAAACTATGTTTTATCCTCTTGTTATGTTGGGCTATCTAACCAACAAAGTCAATCAAACTATGTTTTATCCTCTATATGTTGGGCTATCTAACCAACAAAGTCAATCAAACTATGTTGATCCTCTTGTTATGTTGGGCTATCTAACCAACAAAGTCAATCAAACTATGTTTTATCCTCTTGTTATGTTGGGCTATCTAACCAACAAAGTCAATCAAACTATGTTTTACCTCTTGTTGGTGTTGGGCTATCTAACCAACAAAGTCAATCAACTATGTTTTATCCTCTTGTTATGTTGGGCTATCTAACCAACAACAATCAAACTATGTTTTATCCTCTTGTTATGTTGTTCCAACTAACCAACAAGGTCAATCAAACTATGTTTTATCCTCTTGTTATGTTGGGCTATCTAACCAACAAAGTCAATCAAACTATGTTTTATCCTCTTGTTATGTTGGGCTATCTAACCAACAAGGTCAATCAAACTATGTTTTATCCTCTTGCTATGTTGGGCTATCTAACCAACAAGGTCAATCAAACTATGTTTTATCCTCTTGTTATGTTGGGCTATCTAACCAACAAAGTCAATCAAACTATGTTTTATCCTCTTGTTATGTTGGGCTATCTAACCAACAAAGTCAATCAAATCCATGTTTTATCCTTTGTTATGTTGGGTTATCTAACCAACAAAGTCAATCAAACTATGTTTTATCCTCTTGTTATGTTGGGCTATCTAACCAACAAGGTCAATCAAACTATGTTTTATCCTCTTGTTATGTTGGGCTATCTAACCAACAAAGTCAATCAAATATGTTTTATCCTCTCTTGTTATGTTGGGCTATCTAACCAACAAGGTCAATCAAACTATGTTTTATCCTCTTGTTATGTTGGGCTATCTAACCAACAAAGTCAATCAAACTATGTTTTATCCTCTTGTTATGTTGGGCTATCTAACTAACAAGGTCAATCAAACTATGTTTATCCTCTTTGTTATGTTGGGCTATCTAACCAACAAGGTCAATCAAACTATGTTTTATCCTCTTGTTATGTTGGGCTATCTAACCAACAAAGCCAATCAAACTATGTTTTATCCCTTTGTTATGTTGGGCTATCTAACCAACAAGGTCAATCAAACTATGTTTTATCCTCTTGTTATGTTGGGCTATCTAACCAAACAAAGTCAATCAAACTATGTTTTATCCTTTTGTTATGTTGGGCTATCTAACCAACAAGGTCAATCAAACCATGTTTTATCCTCTTGTTATGTTGGGCTATCTAACCAACAAGGTCAATCAAACTATGTTTTATCCTCTTGTTATGTTGGGCTATCTAACCAACAAAGTCAATCAAACTGTTTTATCCTCTTGTTATGTTGGGCTATCTAACCAACAAAGTCAATCAAACTATGTTTTATCCTCTTGTTATGTTGGCTATCTAACCAACAAAGTCAATCAAACTATGTTTTATCCTCTTGTTATGTTGGGCTATCTAACCAACAAGGTCAATCAAACTATGTTTTATCCTCTTGTTATGTTGGGCTATCTAACCAACAAAGTCAATCAAACTATGTTTTATCCTCTTGTTATGTTGGGCTATCTAACCAACAAGGTCAATCAAACTATGTTTTATCCTCTTGTTATGTTGGGCTATCTAACCAACAAAGTCAATCAAACTATGTTTTATCCTCTTGTTATGTTGGGCTATCTAACCAACAAGGTCAATCAAACTATGTTTTATCCTCTTGTTATGTTAAAGACATATCTAACCAACAAGGTCAATCAAACTATGTTTTATCCTCTTGTTATGTTGGGCTATCTAACCAACAAAGCCAATCAAACTATGTTTTATCCTCTTGTTATGTTGGGCTATCTAACCAGCCAAGGTCAATCAAACTATGTTTTATCCTCTTGTTATGTTGGGCTATCTAACCAACAAAGTCAATCAAACTATGTTTTATCCTCTTGTTATGTTGGGCTATCTAACCAACAAAGTCAATCAAACTATGTTTTATCCTCTTGTTATGTTGGGCTATCTAACCAACAAGGTCAATCAAACTATGTTTTATCCTCTTGTTATGTTACCTAACCAACAAGGTCAATCAAACTATGTTTTACTTTTGTTATGTTGGGCTATCTAACCAACAAAGTCAATCAAACTATGTTTTATCCTCTTGTTATGTTGGGCTATCTAACCAACAAGGTCAATCAAACTATGTTTTATCTCCTCTTGTTATGTTGGGCTATCTAACCAACAAAGTCAATCAAACTATGTTTTATCCTCTTGTTATGTTGGGCTATCTAACCAACAAAGTCAACCAAACTATGTTTTATCCTCTTGTTATGTTGGGCTATCTAACCAACAAAGTCAATCAAACTATGTTTTATCCTCTTGTTATGTTGGGCTATCTAACCAACAAGGTCAATCAAACTATGTTTTATCCTCTTGTTATGTTGGGCTACTTAACCAACAACAAGGTCAATCAAACTATGTTTTATCCTCTTGTTATGTTGGGCTATCTAACCAACAAAGTCAATCAAACTATGTTTTATCCTTGTTATGTTGGGCTATCTAACCAACAAAGTCAATCAAACTTATGTTTTATCCTCTTGTTATGTTGGGCTATCTAACCAACAAGGTCAATCAAACTATGTTTTATCCTCTTGTTATGTTGGGCTATCTAACCAACAAGGTCAATCAAACTATGTTTTATCCTCTGTTATGTTGGGCTATCTAACCAACAAAGTCAATCAAACTATGTTTTATCCTCTTGTTATGTTGGGCTATCTAACCAACAAGGTCAATCAAACTATGCTTTATCCTCTTGTTATGTTGGGCTAATCTAACCAACAAGGTCAATCAAACTATGTTTCTATCCTCTTGTTGTTGGGCTATCTAACCAACAAAGTCAATCAAACTATGTTTTATCCCCTTGTTATATGGCCATTATCAACCAACAAAGTCAATCAAACTATGTTTATCCTTCTTGTTATGTTGGGCTATCTAACCAACAAGGTCAATCAAACTATGTTTTATCCTCTTGTTATGTTGGGCTATCTAACCAACAAAGTCAATCAAACTATGTTTTATCCTCTTGTTATGTTGGGTTATCTAACCAACAAAGTCAATCAAACTATGTTTTATCCTCTTGTTATGTTAACAACCAACAAAGTCAATCAAACTATGTTTTATCCTTTCCTTGTTATGTTGGGCTATCTAACCAACAAAGTCAATCAAACTATGTTTTATCCTCTTGTTATGTTGGGCTATCTAACCAACAAGGTCAATCAAACTATGTTTTATTCCTCTTGTTATGTTGGGCTATCTAACCAACAAGGTCAATCAAACTATGTTTTATCCTCTTGTTATGTTGGGCTATCTAACCAACAAGGTCAATCAAACTATGTTTTATCCTCTTGTTATGTTGGGCTATCTAACCAACAAAGTCAATCAAACTATGTTTTATCCTCTTGTTATGTTGGGCTATCTAACTACTGGCACAATCAAACTATGTTTTATCCTCTTGTTATAAAGTTGGGCTATCTAACCAACAAGGTCAATCAAACTATGTTTTATCCTCTTGTTATGTTGGGCTATCTAACCAACAAAGTCAAATCAAACCATGTTTTATCCTCTTGTTATGTTGGGCTATCTAACCACTTCAAAGTCAATCAAACTATGTTTTATCCTCTTGTTGTTGGCCATTCAACACCAGTCAATCAAACCATGTTTTATCCTCTTGTTATGTTGGGCTATCTAACCAACAAAGTCAATCAAACTATGTTTTATCCTCTTGTTATGTTGGGCTATCTAACCAACAAAGTCAATCAAACTATGTTTTATCCTCTTGTTATGTTGGGCTATCTATAACCAACAAGGTCAATCAAACTATGTTTTATCCTCTTGTTGTTGGCCATCTAACCAACAAAGTCAATCAAATCATGTTTATCCTCTTGTTATGTTGGGCTATCTAACCAACAAAGTCAATCAAACTATGCTTCTATCCTCTTGTTATGTTGGGCTATCTAACCACAAAGTCAATCAAACTATGTTTTATCCTTGTTATGTTGGGCTATCTAACCAACAAAGTCAATCAAACTATGTTTTATCCTCTTGTTATGTTGGGCTATCTAACCAACAAGGTCAATCAAACTATGTTTTATCCTCTTGTTATGTTGGGCTATCTAACCAACAAGGTCAATCAAACTATGTTTTATCCTCTTGTTATGTTGGGCTATCTAACCAACAAAGTCAATCAAACTACAGTTTTATCCTCTTGTTATGTTGGGTTATCTAACCAACAAGGTCAACTTAAACCATACTGACCTCTTGTTATGTTGGGCTATCTAACCAACAAGGTCAATCAAACGGTGTTTTATCCTCTTGTTATGTTGGGCTATCTAACCAACAAAGTCAATCAAACTATGTTTTATCCTCTGTTATGTTGGGTTATCTAACCAACAAAGTCAATCAAACTATGTTTTATCCTCTTGTTATACAATATCAATCCACAAGGTCAATCAAACTATGTTTTATCCTCTTGTTATGTTGGGCTATCTAACCAACAAAGTCAATCAAACTATGTTTTATCCTCTTGTTATGTTGGGCTATCTAACCACAAAGTCAATCAAATTGTGTTTTATCCTCTTTGTTATGTTGGGCTATCTAACCAACAAGGTCAATCAAACTATGTTTTATCCTCTTGTTATGTTGGGCCATCTAACCGTCAAAGTCAATCAAACTATGTTTTATCCTCTTGTTATGTTGGGCTATCTAACCAACAAAGTCAATCAAACTATGTTTTATCCTCTTGTTATGTTGGGCTATCTAACCAACAAAGTCAATCAAACTATGTTTTATCCTCTTGTTATGTTGGGCTATCTAACCAACAAGGTCAATCAAACTATGTTTTATCCTCTTGTTATGTTGGGCTATCTAACCAACAAGGTCAATTCCAAACTATGTTTTATCCTCTTGTTATGTTGGGCTATCTAACCAACAAAGTCAACTTCAACCATATTTTATCCTCTTGTTATGTTGGGCTATCTAACCAACAAGTCAATCAAACTATGTTTTTATCCTCTGGCAAAGGGCTATCTAACCAACAAAGTCAATCAAACTATGTTTTATCCTCTTGTTATGTTGGGCTATCTAACCAACAAAGTCAATCAAACTATGTTTTATCCTCTTGTTATGTTGGGCTATCTAACCAACAAAGTCAATCAAACTATGGCGTTTTATCCTTTGTTATGTTGGGCTATCTAACCAACAAGGTCAATCAAACTATGTTTTATCCTCTTGTTATGTTGGGCTATCTAACCAACAAGGTCAATCAAACTATGTTTTATCCTCTTGTTATGTTGGGCTATCTAACCAACAAAGTCAATCAAACTATGTTTTATCCTCTTGTTATGTTGGGCTATCTAACCAACAAAGTCAATCAAACTATGTTTTATCCTCTTGTTATGTTGGGTTATCTAACCAACAAGGTCAATCAAACTATGTTTTATCCTCTTGTTATGTTGGGCTATCTAACCAACAAGGTCAATCAAACTATGTTTTATCCTCTTGTTATGTTGGGCTATCTAACCAACAAAGTCAATCAAACTATGTTTTATCCTCTTGTTATGTTGGGCTATCTAACCAACAAGGTCAATCAAACTATGTTTTATCCTCTTGTTATGTTGGGCTATCTAACCAACAAGGTCAATCAAACTATGTTTTATCCTCTTGTTATGTTGGGCTATCTAACCAACAAAGTCAATCAAACTATGTTTTATCCTCTTGTTATGTTGGGCTATCTAACCAACAAAGTCAATCAAACTATGTTTTATCCTCTTGTTATGTTGGGCTATCTAACCAACAAGGTCAATCAAACTATGCCTATCCTCTTGTTATGTTGGGCTATCTAACTACAACAGTCAATCAAACTATGTTTTATCCTCTTGTTATAAGTACATCTAAATCAACAAGGTCAATCAAACTATGTTTTATCCTCTGTTATGTTGGGCTATCTAACCAACAAAGTCAATCAAACTATGTTTTATCCTCTTGTTATGTTGGGCTATCTAACCAACAAGGTCAATCAAACTATGTTTTATCCTCTTGTTATGTTGGGCTATCTAACCAACAAGGTCAATCAAACTATGTTTTATCCTCTTGTTATGTTGGGCTATCTAACCAACAAAGTCAATCAAACTATGTTTTATCCTCTTGTTATGTTGGGCTATCTAACCAACAAGGTCAATCAAACTATGTTTTATCCTCTTGTTATGTTGGGCTATCTAACCAACAAAGTCAATCAAACTATGTTTTATCCTCTTGTTAAGTGTTACTATCTAACCAACAAGGTCAATCAAACTATGTTTTATCCTCTTGTTATTGGGTTATCTAACCAACAAGGTCAATCAAACTATGTTTTATCCTCTTGTTATGTTGGGCTATCTAACCAACAAAGTCAATCAAAACTATGTTTTATCCTCTTGTTATGTTGGGCTATCTAACCAACAAAGTCAATCAACCATAAAGTTTTATCCTTGTTATGTTGGGCTATCTAACCAACAAGGTCAATCAAACTATGTTTTATTCCTCTTGTTATGTTGGGCTATCTAACCAACAAAGTCAATCAAACTATGTTTTATCCTCTTTGTTATGTTGGGCTATCTAACCAACAAAGTCAATCAAACTATGTTTTATCCTCTTGTTATGTTGGGCTATCTAACCAACAAGGTCAATCAAACTATGTTTTATCCTCTTGTTATGTTGGGCTATCTAACCAACAAGGTCAATCAAACTATGTTTTATCCTCTTGTTATGTTGGGCTATCTAACCAACAAAGTCAATCAAACTATGTTTTATCCTCTTGTTATGTTGGGCTATCTAACCAACAAAGTCAATCAAACTATGTTTTATCCTCTTGTTATGTTGGGCTATCTAACCAACAAAGTCAATCAAACTATGTTTTATCCTCTTGTTATGTTGGGCTATCTAACCAACAAAGTCAATCAAACTATGTTTTATCCTTCTTTGTTATGTTGGGCTATCTAACCAACAAAGTCAATCAAACTATGTTTTATCCTCTTGTTATGTTGGGCTATCTAACCATCAAGGTCAATCAAACTATGTTTTATCCTCTTGTTATGTTGGGCTATCTAACCACCAAAGTCAATCAAACTATGTTTTATCCTCTTGTTATGTTGGGCTATCTAACCAACAAGGTCAATCAAACTATGTTTTATCCTCTATAAGTTGGGCTATCTAACCAACAAAGTCAATCAACCATGTTTTATCCTCTTGTTATGTTGGGCTATCTAACCAACAAAGTCAATCAAACTATGTTTTATCCTCTTGTTATGTTGGGCTATCTAACCAACAAAGTCAATCAAACTATGTTTTATCCTCTTGTTATGTTGGGCTATCTAACCAACAAAGTCAATCAAACTATGTTTTATCCTCTTGTTATGTTGGGCTATCTAACCAACAAAGTCAATCAAGTCCATGTTTTATCCTCTTATGTTGGGCTATCTAACCAACAAGGTCAATCAAACTATGTTTTATCCTCTTGTTATGTTGGGCTATCTAACCAACAAGGTCAATCAAACTATGTTTTATCCTCTTGTTATGTTGGGCTATCTAACCAACAAAGTCAATCAAACTATGTTTTATCCTCTTGTTATGTTGGGCTATCTAAACCAACAAGGTCAATCAAACTATGTTTTATCCTCTTGTTATGTTGGGCTATCTAACCAACAAGGTCAATCAAACTATGTTTTATCCTCTTGTTATGTTGGGCTATCTAACCAACAAAGTCAATCAAACTAGTGTTTTATCCCTTTGTTATGTTGGGCTATCTAACCAACAAAGTCAATCAAACTATGTTTTATCCTCTTGTTATGTTGGGCTATCTAACCAACAAGGTCAATCAACTATGTTTTATCCTCTTGTTATGTTGGGCTATCTAACCAACAAAGTCAATCAAACTTATGTTTATCCTCTTGTTATGTTGGGCTATCTAACCAACAACAAAGTCAATCAAACTATGTTTTATCCTCTTGTTATGTTGGGCTATCTAACCAACAAGGTCAATCAAACTATGTTTTATCCTCTTGTTATGTTGGCTATCTAACCAACAAAGTCAATCAAACTATGTTTTATCCTCTTGTTATGTTGGGCTACTTAACCAACAAAGTCAATCAAACTATGTTTTATCCTCTTGTTATGTTGGGCTATCTAACCAACAAAGTCAATCAAACTATGTTTTATCCTCTTGTTATGTTGGGCTATCTAACCAACAAGGTCAATCAAACTATGTTTTATCCTCTTGTTATGTTGGGCTATCTAACCAACAAGGTCAATCAAACTATGTTTTATCCTCTTGTTATGTTGGGCTATCTAACCAACAAAGTCAATCAAACTATGTTTTATCCTCTGTTATGTTGGGCTATCTAACCAACAAGGTCAATCAAACTATGTTTTATCCTCTTGTTATGTTGGGCTATCTAACCAACAAAGTCAATCAAACTATGTTTTATCCTCTTGTTATGTTGGGCTATCTAACCAACAAAGTCAATCAAACTATGTTTTATCCTCTTGTTATGTTGGGCTATCTAACCAACAAAGTCAATCAAACTATGTTTTATCCTCTTGTTATGTTGGGCTATCTAACCAACAAGGTCAATCAAACTATGTTTTATCCTCTTGTTATGTTGTATTATCTAACCAACAAGGCCAATCAAACTATGTTTTATCCTCTTGTTATGTTGGGCTATCTAACCAACAAAGTCAATCAAACTATGTTTTATCCTCTTGTTATGTTGGGCTATCTAACCAACAAGGTCAATCAAACTATGTTTTATCCTCTGTTATGTTGGGCTATCTAACCAACAAGGTCAATCAAACTATGTTTTATCCTCTTGTTATGTTGGGCTATCTAACCAACAAAGTCAATCAAACTATGTTTTATCCTCTTGTTATGTTGGGCTATCTAACCAACAAAGTCAATCAAACTATGTTTTATCCTCTTGTTATGTTGGGCTATCTAACCAACAAGGTCAATCAAACTATGTTTTATCCTCTTGTTATGTTGGGCTATCTAACCAACAAAGTCAATCAAACTATGTTTTATCCTCTTGTTATGTTGGGCTATCTAACCAACAAGGTCAATCAAACTATGTTTTATCCTCTTGTTATGTTGGGCTATCTAACCAACAAAGTCAATCAAACTATGTTTTATCCTCTTGTTATGTTGGGCTATCTAACCAACAAAGTCAATCAAACTATGTTTTATCCTCTTGTTATGTTGGGCTATCTAACCAACAAAGTCAATCAAACTATGTTTTATCCTCTTTTGTTATGTTGGGCTATCTAACCAACAAGGTCAATCAAACTATGTTTTATCCTCTTGTTATGTTGGGCTATCTAACCAACAAGGTCAATCAAACTATGTTTTATCCTCTTGTTATGTTGGGCTATCTAACCAACAAAGTCAATCAAACTATGTTTTATCCTCTTGTTATGTTGGGCTATCTAACCAACAAAGTCAATCAAACTATGTTTTATCCTCTTGTTATGTTGGGCTATCTAACCAACAAGGTCAATCAAACTATGTTTTATCCTCTTGTTATGTTGGGCTATCTAACTAACAAGGTCAATCAAACTATGTTTTATCCTCTTGTTATGTTGGGCTATCTAACCAACAAAGTCAATCAAACTAGTGTTTTATCCTCTTGTTATGTTGGGCTATCTAACCAACAAGGTCAATCAAACTATGTTTTATCCTCTTGTTATGTTGGGCTATCTAACCAACAAGGTCAATCAAACTATGTTTTATCCTCTTGTTATGTTGGGCTATCTAACCAACAAAGTCAATCAAACTATGTTTTATCCCTCTTGTTATGTTGGGCTATCTAACCAACAAAGTCAATCAAACTATGTTTTATCCTCTTGTTATGTTGGGCTATCTAACCAACAAGGTCAATCAAACTATGTTTTATCCTCTTGTTATGTTGGGCTATCTAACCAACAAGGTCAATCAAACTATGTTTTATCCTCTTGGTTATGTTGGGCTATCTAACCAACAAAGTCAATCAAACTATGTCATCCTCTGTTATGTTGGGGGCTATCTAACCAACAAGGTCAATCAAACTATGTTTTATCCTCTTGTTATGTTGGGCTATCTAACCAACAAAGTCAATCAAACTATGTTTTATCCTCTTGTTATGTTGGGCTATCTAACCAACAAAGTCAATCAAACTATGTTTTATCCTCTTGTTATGTTGGGCTATCTAACCAACAAAGTCAATCAAACTATGTTTTATCCTCTTGTTATGTTGGGCTATCTAACCAACAAAGTCAATCAAACTATGTTTTATCCTCTTGTTATGCTGGGCTATCTAACCAACAAAGTCAATCAAACTATGTTTTATCCTCTTGTTATGTTGGGCTATCTAACCAACAAGGTCAATCAAACTATGTTTTATCCTTGTTATGTTGGGCTATCTAACCAACAAGGTCAATCAAACTATGTTTTATCCTCTTGTTATGTTGGGCTACCTAACCAACAAAGTCAATCAAACTATGTTTTATCCTCTTGTTATGTTGGGCTATCTAACCAACAAGGTCAATCAAACTACATGTTTTATCCTCTTGTTAGTATGGCTATCTAACCAACAAGGTCAATCAAACTATGTTTTATCCTCTTGTTATGTTGGGCTATCTAACCAACAAAGTCAATCAACCAGTTTTATCCTCTTGTTAGTGCTGGGCTATCTAACCAACAACAAAATCAAACTATGTTTTATCCTCTTGTTATGTTGGGCTATCTACTCAACAAGGTCAATCAAACGTGTTTTATCCTCTTGTTATGTTGGGCTATCTAACCAACAAAGTCAATCAACCATGTTTTATCCTCTTGTTATGTTGGGCTATCTAACCAACAAAGTCAATCAAACTATGTTTTATCCTCTTGTTATGTTGGGCTATCTAACCATCAAGGTCAATCAAACTATGTTTTATCCTCTTGTTGCGTTGGGCTATCTAACCAACAAAGTCAATCAAACTATGTTTTATCCTCTTGTTATGTTGGGCTATCTAACCAACAAAGTCAATCAAACTATGTTTTATCCTCTTGTTATGTTGGGCTATCTAACCAACAAAGTCAATCAAACTATGTTTTATCCTCTGTTATGTTGGGCTATCTAACCAACAAGGTCAATCAAACTATGTTTTATCCTCTTGTTATGTTGGGCTATCTGTTCAACAAGGTCAATCAAATCATGTTTCTATCCCTTGTTATGTTGGGCTATCTAACCAACAAAGTCAATCAAACTATGTTTTATCCTCTGTTATGTTGGGCTATCTAACCAACAAGGTCAATCAAACTATGTTTTATCCTCTTGTTATGTTGGGCTATCTAACCAACAAAGTCAATCAAACTATGTTTTATCCTCTTCTGTTATATTATCTAACCAACAAAGTCAATCAAACTATGTTTTATCCTCTTGTTATGTTGGGCTATCTAACCAACAAAGTCAATCAAACTATGTTTTATCCTCTTGTTATGTTGGGCTATCTAACTAACAAGGTCAATCAAACTATGTTTTATCCTCTTGTTATGTTATCTAACCTCTCTTGTTAATGTTGGGCTAATCTAACCAGGCAAAGTCAATCAAACTATGTTTTTATCCTTCTTGTTATGTTGGGCTATCTAACCAACAAGGTCAATCAAACTATGTTTTCTTCCTCCTTTGTTAATGGTTGGGCTATCTAACCAACAAGGTTTTGGAATCAAACTATGTTTTACATCCTCTTGTTATGTTGGGCTATCTAACCAACAAAGTCAATCAAACTATGTTTTATCCACCTCTTCTTGTTTATGTTGGGAGCTATCTAATTAACCAAAGGTTGAATCAAACTATGTTTTGTCCTCTTAGTTATGTTGGAGCTGTCTTAACCAACAAAAGTCAATCAAACTATGCTTTTATCCTCTTGTTATGTTGGGCTATCTAACCAACAAGGTCAATCAAACCATGTTTTCTTTATCCTCTTGTTATGTTGGGCTATCTAACCAACAAAGTCAATCAAACTATGTTTTATCCTCTTGTTATGTTAGGGCTATCTAACCAAGCAAAGGTCAATCAAACTATGTTTTATCCTCTTATTGTTATTGCTTGGGCCTATCTAACCAACAAAGTCAATCAAACTATGTTTTATCCTCCTTTGTTATGTTGGGCTATCTAACCAACAGTCAATCAAAGCTATGTTTTATCCTCTTGTTATGTTGGGCTCATCTAACCAACAAAGGTCAATCAAACTATGTTTTATCCTCTTTGTTATGTTGGGCTATCTAATGTTAAAGGTCAATCAAACTATGTTTTATCCTCTTGTTATGTTGGGCTATCTAACCAACAAAGTCAATCCAAAGCCTTCTTTCTGTTTTATCCTCTTGATTATGTTGGGCTATCTAACCAACAAGGTACTAATCAAACTATGTTTTATCCTCTTGTTATAAGTTGGGCTTATCTAACCCTTTAAGGAAAGGTCAAATCAAACCTATGTTTTATCCTCTTGGTTATGTTAAATTAGGGTCTAATCCTAACCAACAAAGTCCAATCAAACTATGTTTTATCCTCTTGTTATGTTGGGCTATCTAACCAACAAAGTCAATCAAACTATGTTTTATCCTCTTGTTATGTTGGGCTATCTAAACCTGTCAAGGTCAATCAAACTATATGTTTTCCTTTATCCTCTTGTTATGTTGGGCTATCTTGAACTCAAC
>JBBBDQ010020614.1:0-12062 GCA_037127315.1 Ascarosepion bandense | reverse complement strand
CCAAGATAAGAATATACGATAAGATTATACGAGACATGAAAATATAGAATGTCAGGTGAGAAATACAGGGAAATATTTCAAAATGACAAATGAGACAAAGAGGCCAAGATAAGAATATACGATAAGATTATACGAGACATATGAAAATATAGAATGTCAGGTGAGAAATACAGGGAAATATTTCAAAATGACAAATGAGACAAAGAGGCCAAGATAAGAATATACGATAAGATTATACGAGACATGAAATATAGAATGTCAGGGTGAGAAATACAGTGAAATATTTCAAAATGACAAATGAGACAAAGAGGCCAAGATAAGAATATACGATAAGATTATACGAGACATATGAAAATATAGAATGTCAGGTGAGAAATACAGGGAAATATTTCAAAATGACAAATGAGACAAAGAGGCCAAGATAAGAATATACGATAAGATTATACGAGACATATGAAAATATAGAATGTCCAGGTGAAAATACAGGGAAATATTTCAAAATGACAAATGAGACAAAGAGGCCAAGATAAGAATATACGATAAGATTATGCAAGACATATGAAAATATAGAATGTCGGGTGAGAAATACAGGGAAATATTTCAAAATGACAAATGAGACAAAAAAGCTAAGATAAGAATATACGATAAGATTATACGAGACATATGAAAATATAGAATGTCAGGTGAGAAATACAGGGAAATATTTCAAAATGACAAATGAGACAAAGAGGCCCAAGATAAGAATATACGATAAGATTATACGAGACATATGAAAATATAGAATGTCAGGTGAGAAATACGGGAAATATTTCAAAATGACAAATGAGACAAAGAGGCCAAGATAAGAATATACGATAAGATTATACGAGACATATGAAAATATAGAATGTCAGGTGAGAAATACAGGGAAATATTTCAAAATGACAAATGAGACAAAGAGGCCAAGATATACGATAAGATTATACGAGACATATGAAAATATAGAATGTCAGGTGAGAAATACAGGGAAATATTTCAAAATGACAAATGAGACAAGAAGGCCAAGATAAGAATATACGATAAGATTATACGAGACATATGAAAATATAGAATGTCAGGTGAAAATACGGGAAATATTTCAAAATGACAAATGAGACAAAGAGGCCAAGATAAGAATATACGATAAGATTATACGAGACATATGAAAATATAGAATGTCAGGTGAGAAATACAGGAAATATTTCAAAATGACAAATGAGACAAAGAGGCCAAGATAAGAATATACGATAAGATTATACGAGACATATGAAAATATAGAATGTCAGGTGAGAAATACAGGGAAATATTTCAAAATGACAAATGAGACAAAGCCAAGATAAGAATATACGATAAGATTATACGAGACATATGAAAATATAGAATGTCAGGTGAGAAATACGGGGAAATATTTCAAAATGACAAATGAGACAAAGAGGCCAAGATAAGAATATACGATAAGATTATACGAGACATATGAAAATATAGAATGTCAGGTGAGAAATACAGGGAAATATTTCAAAATGACAAATGAGACAAAAGAGCCAAGATAAAAATATACGATAAGATTATACGAGACATATGAAAATATAGAATGTCAGGTGAGAAATACAGAGGAAATATTTCAAAATGACAAATGAGACAAAGAGGCCAAGATAAGAATATACGATAAGATTATACGAGACATATGAAAATATAGAATGTCAGGTGAGAAATACAGGGAAATATTTCAAAATGACAAATGAGACAAAGAGGCCAAGATAAGAATATACGATAAGATTATACGAGACATATGAAAATATAGAATGTCAGGTGAGAAATACAGGGAAATATTTCAAAATGACAAATGAGACAAAAGAGGCCAAGATAAGAATATACGATAAGATTATACGAGACATATGAAAATATAGAATGTCAGGTGAGAAATACAAGGAAATATTTCAAATGACAAATGAGACAAAGAGGCCAAGATAAGAATATACGATAAGATTATACGAGACATATGAAAATATAGAATGTCAGGTGAGAAATACAGGGAAATATTTCAAAATGACAAATGAGACAAAGAGGCCAAGATAAGAATATACGATAAGATTATACGAGACATATGAAAATATAGAATGTCAGGTGAGAAATACAGGGAAATATTTCAAAATGACAAATGAGACAAGAAGGCCAGATAAGAATATACGATAAGATTATACGAGACATATGAAAATATAGAATGTCAGGTGAGAAATACAGGAAATATTTCAAAATGACAAATGAGACAAAGAGGCCAAGATAAGAATATACGATAAGATTATACGAGACATATGAAAATATAGAATGTCAGGTGAGAAATACAGGGAAATATTTCAAAATGACAAATGAGACAAAGAGGCCAAGATAAGAATATACGATAAGATTATACGAGACATATGAAAATATAGAATGTCAGGTGAAAATACAGGGAAATATTTCAAAATGACAAATGAGACAAAGAGGCCAAGATAAGAATATACGATAAGATTATACGAGACATATGAAAATATAGAATGTCAGGTGAGAAATACGAAATATTTCAAAATGACAAATGAGACAAAGAGGCCAGATAAGAATATACGATAAGATTATACGAGACATATGAAAATATAGAATGTCAGGTGAGAAATACAGGGAAATATTTCAAAATGACAAATGAGACAAAGAGGCCAAGATAGAGAATATACGATAAGATTATACGAGACATATGAAAATATAGAATGTCAGGTGAGAAATACAGGGAAATATTTCAAAATGACAAATGAGACAAAGAGGCCAGATAAGAATATACGATAAGATTATACGAGACATATGAAAATATAGAATGTCAGGTGAGAAATACAGGGAAATATTTCAAAATGACAAATGAGACAAAGAGGCCAAGATAAGAATATACGATAAGATTATACGAGACATATGAAAATATAGAATGTCAGGTGAGAAATACAGGAAATATTTCAAAATGACAAATGAGACAAAGAAGACCAAGATAAGAATATACGATAAGATTATACGAGACATATGAAAATATAGAATGTCAGGTGAGAAATACAGGGAAATATTTCAAAATGACAAATGAGACAAGAAGGCCAGATAAGAATATACGATAAGATTATACGAGACATATGAAAATATAGAATGTCGGGTGAGAAATACAGGGAAATATTTCAAAATGACAAATGAGACAAAGAAGGCCAAGATAAGAATATACGATAAGATTATACGAGACATATGAAAATATAGAATGTCAGGTGAGAAATACAGGGAAATATTTCAAAATGACAAATGAGACAAAGAGGCCAAGATAAGAATATACGATAAGATTATACGAGACATGAAAATATAGAATGTCAGGTGAGAAATACAGGGAAATATTTCAAAATGACAAATGAGACAAAGAGGCCAAGATAAGAATATACGATAAGATTATACGAGACATATGCAAAATATAGAATGTCAGGTGAGAAATACAGGAAATATTTCAAAATGACAAATGAGACAAAGAGGCCAAGATAAGAATATACGATAAGATTATACGAGACATATGAAAATATAGAATGTCAGGTGAAAATACAGAGGAAATATTTCAAAATGACAAATGAGACAAAGAGGCCAAGATAAGAATATACGATAAGATTATACGAGACATATGAAAATATAGAATGTCAGGTGAGAAATACAGGAAATATTTCAAAATGACAAATGAGACAAAAGGCCAAGATAAGAATATACGATAAGATTATACGAGACATATGAAAATATAGAATGTGAATTGAGAAATACAGGGGAAATATTTCAAAATGACAAATGAGACAAAGGAGCCAAGATAAGAATATACGATAAGATTATACGAGACATATGAAAATATAGAATGTCAGGTGAGAAATACAGGGAAATATTTCAAAATGACAAATGAGACAAAGAAGAGGCCAAGATAAGAATATACGATAAGATTATACGAGACATATGAAAATATAGAATGTCAGGTGAGAAATACAGGGAAATATTTCAAAATGACAAATGAGACAAAGAGGCCAAGATAAATATACGATAAGATTATACAGGGTATGTGAAAATATAGAATGTCAGGTGAGAAATACGAAATATTTCAAAATGACAAATGAGACAAAGAGGCCAAGATAAGAATATACGATAAGATTATACGAGACATATGAAAATATAGAATGTCAGGTGAGAAATACAGGGAAATATTTCAAAAAAAATGACAAATGAGACAAGGCCAAGATAAGAATATACGATAAGATTATACGAGACATATGAAAATATAGAATGTCAGGTGAGAAATACAGGGAAATATTTCAAAATGACAAATGAAACAAAGAGGCCAAGATAAGAATATACGATAAGATTATACGAGACATATGAAAATATAGAATGTCAGGTGAGAAATACAGGGAAATATTTCAAAATGACAAATGAGACAAAGAGGCCAAGATAAGAATATACGATAAGATTATACGAGACATATGAAAATATAGAATGTCAGGTGAGAAATACAGGGAAATATTTCAAAATGACAAATGAGACAAAGAGGCCAAGATAAGAATATACGATAAGATTATACGAGACATATGAAAATATAGAATGTCAGGTGAGAAATACAGGGAAATATTTCAAAATGACAAATGAGACAAAGAGGCCAAGATAAAATATACGATAAGATTATACGAGACATATGAAAATATAGAATGTCAGGTGAGAAATACAGGGGAAATATTTCAAAATGACAAATGAGACAAAGAGGCCAAGATAAGAATATACGATAAGATTATACGAGACATATGAAAAATATAGAATGTCAGGTGAGAAATACAGGAAATATTTCAAAATGACAAATGAGACAAAGAGGCCAAGATAAGAATATACGATAAGATTATACGAGACATATGAAAATATAGAATGTCAGGTGAGAAATACAGGGAAATATTTCAAAATGACAAATGAGACAAAGAGGCCAAGATAAGAATATACGATAAGATTATACGAGACATATGAAAATATAGAATGTCAGGTGAGAAATACAGGGAAATATTTCAAAATGACAAATGAGACAAAGAGGCCAAAGATAAGGAATACGATAAGATTATACGAGACATATGAAAATATAGAATGTCAGGAATTGGGAAATACAGGGGAAATATTTCAAAATGACAAATGAGACAAAGAGAGCCAAGATAAGAATATACGATAAGATTATACAGGAAACATATGAAAATATAGAATGTCAGGTGAGAAATACAGGAAATATTTCAAAATGACAAATGAGACAAAGAGGCCAAGATAAGAATATACGATAAGATTATACGAGACATATGAAAATATAGAATGTCAGGTGAGAAATACAGGGGAAATATTTCAAATGACAAGTGAGACAAAGAGAATAGAATGAGAATATACGATAAGATTATACGAGACATATGAAAATATAGAATGTCAGGTGAGAAATACAGGGAAATATTTCAAAATGACAAATGGAACAAAGAAGAAGGCCAAGATAAGAATATACGATAAGATTATACGAGACATATGAAAATATAGAATGTCAGGGTGAAATACAGGGAAATATTTCAAAATGACAAATGAGACAAAGAGGCCAAGATAAGAATATACGATAAGATTATACGAGACATATGAAAATATAGAATGTCAGGTGGTAATACAAGGAAATATTTCAAAATGACAAATGAGACAAAGGAGCCAAGATAAGAATATACGATAAGATTATACGAGACATATGAAAATATAGAATGTCAGGTGAGAAATACAGGGAAATATTTCAAAATGACAAATGAGACAAAGAGGCCAAGATAAGAATATACGATAAGATTATACGAGACATATGAAAATATAGAATGTCAGGTGAGAAATACAGGGAAATATTTCAAAATGACAAATGAGACAAAAGAGCCAAGATAAGAATATACGATAAGATTATACGAGACATATGAAAATATAGAATGTCAGGTGAGAAATACAGGGAAATATTTCAAAATGACAAATGAGACAAAGAGGCCAAGATAAGAATATACGATAAGATTATACGAGACATATGAAAATATAGAATGTCAGGTGAGAAATACAGGGAAATATTTCAAAATGACAAATGAGACAAAAGAGGCGAGATAAGAATATACGATAAGATTATACGAGACATATGAAAATATAGAATGTCAGGTGAGAAATACAGGGAAATATTTCAAAATGACAAATGAGACAAAGAGGCCAAGATAAGAATATACGATAAGATTATACGAGACACATAAAAATATAGAATGTCAGGTGAGAAATACAGGGAAATATTTCAAAATGACAAATGAGACAAGAAGGCCAAAGATAAGAATATACGATAAGATTATACGAGACATATGAAAATATAGAATGTCAGGTGAGAAATACAGGGGGAAATATTTCAAAATGACAAATGAGACAAAGAGGCCAAGATAAGAATATACGATAAGATTATACGAGACATATGAAAATATAGAATGTCAGGTGAGAAATACAGGGAAATATTTCAAAATGACAAATGAGACAAAGAGGCCAAGATAAGAATATACGATAAGATTATACGAGACATATGAAAATATAGAATGTCAGGTGAGAAATACAGGGAAATATTTCAAAATGACAAATGAGACAAGAAGGCCAAGATAAGAATATACGATAAGATTATACGAGACATATGAAAATATAGAATGTCAGGTGAGAAATACAGGGAAATATTTCAAAATGACAAATGAGACAAAGAGGCCAAGATAAGAATATACGATAAGATTATACGAGACATATGAAAATATAGAATGTCAGGTGAGAAATACAGGGAAATATTTCAAAATGACAAATGAGACAAAGAGGCCAAGATAAGAATATACGATAAAGTTATACGAGACATATGAAAATATAGAATGTCAGGTGAGAAATACAGGGAAATATTTCAAAATGACAAATGAGACAAAGAGGCCAAGATAAGAATATACGATAAGATTATACGAGACATATGAAAATATAGAATGTCAGGTGAGAAATACAGGGAAATATTTCAAAATGACAAATGAGACAAAGAGGCCAAGATAAGAATATACGATAAGATTATACGAGACATATGAAAATATAGAATGTCAGGTGAGAAATACAGGGAAATATTTCAAAATGACAAATGAGACAAAGAGGCCAAGATAAGAATATACGATAAGATTATACGAGACATATGAAAATATAGAATGTCAGGTGAGAAATACAGGGAAATATTTCAAAATGACAAATGAGACAAAGGCCAAAGATAAGAATATACGATAAGATTATACGAGACATGAAAATATAGAATGTCAGGTGAGAAATACAGGGAAATATTTCAAAATGACAAATGAGACAAAGAGGCCAAGATAAGAATATACGATAAGATTATACGAGACACATATGAAAATATAGAATGTCAGGTGAGAAATACAGGAAATATTTCAAAATGACAAATGAGACAAAGGAGCCAAGATAAGAATATACGATAAGATTATACGAGACATATGAAAATATAGAATGTCAGGTGAGAAATACAGGGAAATATTTCAAAATGACAAATGAGACAAAAGAGCCAAGATAAGAATATACGATAAGATTATACGAGACATGAAAATATAGAATGTCAGGTGAGAAATACAGGGAAATATTTCAAAATGACAAATGAGACAAAGAGGCCAAGATAAGAATATACGATAAGATTATACGAGACATATGAAAATATAGAATGTCAGGTGAGAAATACAGGGAAATATTTCAAAATGACAAATGAGACAAAGAGGCCAAGATAAGAATATACGATAAGATTATACGAGACATATGAAAATATAGAATGTCAGGTGAGAAATACAGGGAAATATTTCAAAATGACAAATGAGACAAAGAGGCCAAGATAAGAATATACGATAAGATTATACGAGACATATGAAAATATAGAATGTCAGGTGAAAATACAGGGAAATATTTCAAAATGACAAATGAGACAAAGAGGCCAAGATAAGAATATACGATAAGATTATACGAGACATATGAAAATATAGAATGTCAGGTGAGAAATACAGGGAAATATTTCAAAATGACAAATGAGACAAAGAGGCCAAGATAAGAATATACGATAAGATTATACGAGACATATGAAAATATAGAATGTCAGGTGAGAAATACAGGGAAATATTTCAAAATGACAAATGAGACAAAGAGGCCAAGATAAGAATATACGATAAGATTATACGAGACATATGAAAATATAGAATGTCAGGTGAAAAATACAGGAAATATTTCAAAATGACAAATGAGACAAAGAGGCCAAGATAAGAATATACGATAAGATTATACGAGACATATGAAAATATAGAATGTCAGGTGAGAAATACAGGGAAATATTTCAAAATGACAAATGAGACAAAGAGGCCAAGATAAGAATATACGATAAGATTATACGAGACATATGAAAATATAGAATGTCGGGTGAGAAATACAGGAAATATTTCAAAATGACAAATGAGACAAAGAGGCCAAGATAAGAATATACGATAGATTATACGAGACATATGAAAATATAGAATGTCAGGTGAGAAATACAGGGAAATATTTCAAAATGACAAATGAGACAAAGAAGGCCAAGATAAGAATATACGATAAGATTATACGAGACATATGAAAATATAGAATGTCAGGTGAGAAATACAGGGAAATATTTCAAAATGACAAATGAGACAAAGAGGCCAAGATAAGAATATACGATAAGATTATACGAGACATATGAAAATATAGAATGTCAGGTGAGAAATACAGGGAAATATTTCAAAATGACAAATGAGACAAAGAGGCCAAGATAAGAATATACGATAGATTATACGAGACATATGAAAATATAGAATGTCAGGTGAGAAATACAGGGAAATATTTCAAAATGACAAATGAGACAAAGAGGCCAAGATAAGAATATACGATAAGATTATACGAGACATATGAAAATATAGAATGTCAGGTGAGAAATACAGGGAAATATTTCAAAATGACAAATGAGACAAAGAGGCCAAGATAAGAATATACGATAAGATTATACGAGACATATGAAAATATAAGATGTCAGGTGAGAAATACAGGGAAATATTTCAAAATGACAAATGAGACAAAGAGGCCAGATAAGAATATACGATAAGATTATACGAGACATATGAAAATATAGAATGTCAGGTGAGAAATACAGGAAAATATTTCAAAATGACAAATGAGACAAAGAGGCCAAGATAAGAATATACGATAAGATTATACGAGACATATGAAAATATAGAATGTCAGGTGAGAAATACAGGGGAAATATTTCAAAATGACAAATGAGACAAAAGAGGCCAAGATAAGAATATACGATAAGATTATACGAGACATATGAAAATATAGAATGTCAGGTGAGAAATACAGGGAAATATTTCAAAATGACAAATGAGACAAGAAGGCCAAGATAAGAATATGATAAGATTATACGAGACATATGCGAAAATATAGAATGTCAGGTGGAGAAATACAGGGAAATATTTCAAAATGACAAATGAAGAAAGAGGCTACAAGATAAGAATATACGATAAGATTATACGAGACATATGAAAAATATAGAATGTCAGTGAGAAAATATACAGGGAAATACTTCAAATGACAAAATGAGACAAAGAGGCCAAGATAAGAATATACGATAAGATTATACGAGACATATGAAAGATAGAATGTCAGGTGAGAAATACAGGGAAATATTTCAAAATGACAAATGAGACAAAGAGGCCAAGATAAGAATATACGATAAGATTATACGAGAGCATATGAAAATATAAATGTCATGAGAAATACAGGGAAATATTTCAAAAATGACAAATGAGACAAAGAGGCCAAGATAAATATATGATAAGATTATACGAGACATATGAAAATATAGAATGTCAGGTGGAGAAATACAGGGAATATTTCAAAATGACAAATGAGACAAAGAGGCCAAGATAAGAATATACGATAAGATTATACGAGACATAGTGAAAATATAGAATGTCAGGTGGAGAAATACAGGGAAATATTTCAAATGACAAATGAGACAAAGAGGCCAAGATAAGAATATACGATAAGATTATACGAGACATATGGAAACATAGAATGTCAGGTGAGAAATACAGAAATATTTCAAAATGACAAATGAGACAAAGAGGCTAAGATAAGTAAATATACGATAAGATTATACGAGATATATAAAAATATAGAATGTCAGGTGAGAAATACAGGGAAATATTTCAAAATGACAAATGAGACAAAGAGTACAAGATGAAGAATATACGATAAGATTATACGAGACATATGAAAATATAGAATGTCAGGTGAGAAATACAGGGAAACATTTCAAAATGACAAATGAGACAAAAGAGGCCAAGATAAGAATATACGATAAGATTATACGAGACATATGAAAATATAGAATGTCAGGTGAGAAATACAGGGAAAAGTTTCAAATGAGCAAATGAGACAAAGAGGCCAAGATAAGAATATACGATAAGACGGCACAGACACAGGAAAATATAGAATGTCAGGTGAGAAATACAGGGAAATATTTCAAAATGACAAATGAGACAAAGAGGCCAAGAGTGGCAGCTATATTATAAGATTATACGAGACATATGAAAAAATATAGAATGTCAGTGAGAAATACAGGGAAATATTTCAAAATGACAAATGAGACAAAGAGGCTAAGATAAGAATATACGATAAGATTATACGAGACATATGAAAATATAGAATGTCATGAGAAATACAGGGAAATATTTCAAAATGACAAATGAGACAAAGAGGCCAAGATAAGAATATACGATAAGATTATACGAGACATATGAAAATATAGAATGTCAGGGTGAGAAACACAGGTGGAAATATTTCAAAATGACAAATGAGACAAAGAGGCCAAGATAAGAATATAATATAAAGATTATACGAGACATGAAAATATAGAATGTCAGGCAAGAGAACACAGGGAAATATCAAAATGACAAATGAGACAAAGAGGCCAAGATAAGAATATACGATAAGATTATACGAGACATATGAAAATATAGAATGTCAGGTGAGAAATACAGGGAAATATTTCAAAATGACAAATGAGACAAAGAGGCCAAGATAAGAATATATGATAAGATTATACGAGACATATGAAAATATAGAATGTCAGGTGGAGAAATACAGGGAAATATTTCAAAATGACAAAACAGACAAAGAGTACAGATAAGAATATACGATAAGATTATACGAGACATATGAAAATATAGAATGTCAGTGGAGAAATACAGGGAAATATTTCAAAATGACAAATGAGACAAAGAGGCCAAGATAAGAAATATACGATAAGATTAGCATGACACATATGAAAATATAGAATGTCAGGTGAGAAATAAGTAGGGAAATATTTCAAAATGACAAATGAGACAAAGAGGCTAAGATAAGAATATATTGATAAGATTATACGAGACATATGAAAATATAGAATGTCAGGTGAGAAATACAGGGAAATATTTCAAAATGACAAATGAGACAAAGAGGCCAAGATAAGAATATGTTGATAAGATTATACGAGACATATGTAGTGTTATGAATGTCAGGCAGGGCCAGGAAATATTTCAAAATGACAAATGAGACAAAGAGGCCGGGAAAGATAAGAATATACGATAAGATTATACGAGACATATGAAAATATAGAATGTCAGGTGAGAAATACAGGGAAATATTTCAAAATGACAAATGGAGACAAAGAGGCCAAGATAAGAATATACGATAAGATTTATACGAGACATATGAAAATATAGAATGTCAGGTGAGAAATACAGGAAATATTTCCAAATGACAAATGAGACAAAGAGTACAAGATAAGAATATACGATAAGATTATACGAGACATATGAAAATATAGAATGTCAGGTGAGAAAATACATAGGAAAAATATTTCAAATGACAAATGAGTC
>JBBBDQ010020607.1:2500-13317 GCA_037127315.1 Ascarosepion bandense | reverse complement strand
ATATCAGAATGTAAGACACCTAATTGTAGGTACATTTCTCTATATGTTCCCATCAATTCTTACATTCAGACATATAAAAAAGCCAAACTCGTGTTGTCAGATACATATATATATATATATATGTGTGTGTGTGTGTGTGTGTGTGTGTGTGTAGAAAGCTACCATTTGGCTTTTTTTATATACCTGAATGTAAGACACCTGTCTGTAGGTACATTTATAATCTTCACCACTCTAATTCTTACATTCAGAGCATATAAAAAAAGCCAAACTCTGTGTTGCCAGATACTTATATATATATATATGTGTGTGTGTGTGTGTGTGTGTGTGTGGGTTACACGAGTTTGTATTTTTTTATATGTCTGAATGTAAGACACCACCTCAGGTACATTTCTCATATGTTCCCATCAATTCTTACATTCAGACATATAAAAAAAGCAATCCACAGATACTTATATATATATGTGTGTGTGTGTGTGTGTGTGTGTGTGTGTGTGGTTACAGAGTTGTTTTTTATATGTCTGAACAAGACACTCCAATTGTAGGTACATTTCTCTATATGTTCCTACCTGCCTCATATCTGTACATATAAAAAAAGCCAAACTCGTGCTGTATACTTATATATATATATATGTGTGTGTGTGTGTGTGTGTGTGTGTGTGTGTGGTTACACGAGTTTGGCTTTTTTTATGTCCTTTCAGAATGTAAGACACCTTAACTGTAGTAAGCATTTCTCTATATGTTCTATCATCAATTTACATTCAGAGACATATAAAAAAAGCCAAATTGCCAGATACTTATATATATATATGTGTGTGTGTGTGTGTGTGTGTGTGTGTGGTTACACGAGTTTGGTCTTTATATGTCTGAATGTAAGACACTCCAATTGTGTGTACATTTCTCTACATGTTCCCTACCGACTCTACATTCAGACATATAAAAAAGCCAAACTCACACAGATACATATATATATGTGTGTGTGTGTGTGTGTGTGTGTGTGTGTGTGGTTACATTGTTTTGGCTTTTTTATAAATTGAATAAATATACTCAATTGTAGGTAACATTTTCTATATGTTTCTAATCAATTTACATTCAGACATAAAAAGCCAAACTCAAGCACATAGATACTATATATATATATATATGTGTGTGTGTGTGTGTGTGTGTGTGTGTGTGTTGATACGGGAGTTTGGCTTTTTTTTATATACCTGAATGTAAGATACACCCAATTGTAGGCACATTTCTCATATATGTTCCTATAATTGACTCCTGTCTTGCATATAAAAAGCAACCAGTTAAGCAGATACTATATATATATATATATGTGTGTGTGTGTGTGTGTGTGTGTGTGTGTGTGTGGTTACAATGAGCTTGGCTTTTTTTATAGCCCAGAACGGTGGGTATACCCAATTACAGGTACATTTCTCTATATGTTCATACCACCTTTATATATTCAGACATAAAAAAAGCCAAACTCTGTACACAGATACTTATATATATATATATATGTGTGTGTGTGTGTGTGTGTGTGTATTTAGGTTGCTTTTTATATGTCTGAATGTAATATATCCAATTGTAGGTACATTTCTATATGTTCTCATCAATTTTACATTCAGACACAAAAAAAGCCAAACTCGTGTTGCTTGTAGATACATATATATATATATGTGTGTGTGTGTGTGTGTGTGTGTGTGTGTGTGGTTACACGAGTTTGGCTTTTTTATATGTCTGAATGTAAGACACCCAGTGTAGGTACATTTCTCTACCATGTTCCCATCAATTCTTACATTCAGACATACTCAAAAGCTAATATATTAATTGCCAGATACATATATATATATATATGTGTGTGTGTGTGTGTGTGTGTGTGTGTGTGTGGTTACACGAGTTTGGCTTTTTTTATATGTCTGAATGTAAGACACCCAATTGTAGGTACATTTCTCTATATGTTCCCATCAATTCTTACATTCAGACATATAAGCCAAATAAATGTGTTTACTTAGATACATATATATATATATATGTGTGTGTGTGTGTGTGTGTGTGTGTGTGTGGTTACACGAGTTTGGCTTTTTATATATGTCTGAATGTAGACACCCAATTGTAGGTACATTTCTATATGTTTATGTTCTTACATTCAGACATATAAAAAGCCAAACTCTGTTGCCAGATACATATCTATATATATATGTGTGTGTGTGTGTGTGTGTGTGTGTGTGTGTGTGTGGTTACGCGAGTTTAGCTTTTTTATATGTCTGAATGTAAGACACCCAATTGTAGGTACATTTCTCTATATGTTCCCATCAATTCTTACATTCAGACATATAAAAGCCAAACTCATGTTGCCAGATACATATATATATATATATGTGTGTGTGTGTGTGTGTGTGTGTGTGTGTGGTTACACAGAGTTTGGCTTTTTTTATATGTCTGAATGCAGACACCCAATTGTAGGTACATTTCTCTATATGTTCCCATCAATTCTTACATTCAGACATATAAAAAGCCAAATAGTTATAAAATACATATCTATATATATGTGTGTGTGTGTGTGTGTGTGTGTGTGTGTGTGTGTGTGTGGTTACACGAGTTTGGCTTTTTTTATATGTCTGAATGTAAGACACCCAATTGTAGGTACATTTCTCTATATGTTCCCATGAATTCTTACATTCAGACATATAAAAGCCAAACTCGTGTTGCCAGATACATATCTATATATATGTGTGTGTGTGTGTGTGTGTGTGTGTGTGTGTGTGTGTGTGGTTACACGAGTTTGGCTTTTTTTATATGTCTGAATGTAAGACACCCAATTGTAGGTACATTTCTCTATATGTTCCCATCAATTCTTACATTCAGACATATAAAAAAAGCCAAATGTGTTATAATACATATCTATATATATGTGTGTGTGTGTGTGTGTGTGTGTGTGTGTGTGTGTGGTTACGAGTTTGGCTTTTTTTATATGTCTGAATGTAAGACTGCAATTGTAGGTACATTTTCTCTATATGTTCCCATCAATTCTTACATTCAGACATATAAAAAAGCCAAATCATGTTGCCAGATACATATATATATATATATGTGTGTGTGTGTGTGTGTGTGTGTGTGTGTGTGTGGTTACACGAGTTTGGCTTTTTTTACATATGTCTGAATGTAAGACACCCAATTGTAGGTACATTTCTCTATATGTTCCCATCGAATTTACATTCAGACATATAAAAAAAGCCCAAACTCTTTGCCAGATGCGTAATCTGCATATATATATGTGTGTGTGTGTGTGTGTGTGTGTGTGTGTGTGTGTGGTTACACAGGTTTGGCTTTTTTTATATGTCTGAATGTAAGACACCCAATTGTAGGTACATTTCTCCACATATGTTCCCTCAATTCTTACATTCAGACATATAAAAAAGCCAAACTCATTGTTGTAGATGCATATCTATATATATGTGTGTGTGTGTGTGTGTGTGTGTGTGTGTGTGTGTGTGTGGTTACACGAGTTTGGCTTTTTTTATATGTCTGAATGTAAGACACCCAATTGTAGGTACATTTCTCTATATGTTTCCCCATCAATTCTTACATTCAGACATATAAAAAGCCAAATAAAATATTTAAAATACATATATATATATATATGTGTGTGTGTGTGTGTGTGTGTGTGTGTGTGTGGTTACACGAGTTTGGCTTTTTTTATATGTCTGAATGTAAGACACCCAATTGTAGGTACATTTCTCTATATGTTCCCATCAATTCTTACATTCAGACATATAAAAACCAAAATAGTAAACAAGATATATATATATATATATATGTGTGTGTGTGTGTGTGTGTGTGTGTGTGTGTGGTTACACGAGTTTGGCTTTTTTTATATGTCTGGTCTCAGACGCAATTGTAGGTACATTTCTCCATGTTCCATCAATTCTTACATTCAGACATATAAAACAAACTCATGTTGCCAGATACATATCTACATATATATGTGTGTGTGTGTGTGT
Organism: Ascarosepion bandense; assembly: GCA_037127315.1. Classification (NCBI taxonomy): domain Eukaryota; kingdom Metazoa; phylum Mollusca; class Cephalopoda; order Sepiida; family Sepiidae; genus Ascarosepion; species Ascarosepion bandense. The sequence goes on along the minus strand of JBBBDQ010020607.1, from coordinate 9,328 downwards.
GTGTGTGTGTGTGTGTGTGTGTGTGGTTACACACGAGTTTGGCTTTTTTATATGTCTGAATGTAAGACACCCAATTGTAAATTGCATTTCTCTATATGTTCCCATCAATTCTTCTACATTCAGACATATAAGCCAAACATGTTGCCAGATACATATCTATATATATGTGTGTGTGTGTGTGTGTGTGTGTGTGTGTGTGTGTGGTTACACAGAGTTTGGCTTTTTTTATATGTCTGAATGTAAGACACCCAATTGTAGGTACATTTCTCTATATGTTCCCATCAATTCTTACATTCAGACATATAAAGCCAAGCGTGTTGCCAGATGCATATATATATATATATGTGTGTGTGTGTGTGTGTGTGTGTGTGTGTGTGGATTTACACGAGTTTGGCTTTTACTGTAAATATGAATGTAAGACACCCAATTGTAGGTACATTTCTCTATATGTTCCCATCAATTCTTACATTCAGACATATAAAAAGCCAAACTCATGTTCTGGATACATATATATATATATATGTGTGTGTGTGTGTGTGTGTGTGTGTGTGTGTGGTTACACGAGTTGGCTTTTTATATGTCTGAATGTAAGACACCCAATTGTAGGTACATTTCTCTACTCTGTTCCCATCAATTCTTACATTCAGACATATAAAAGCCAAACTCGTGTTGCCAGATACATATATATATATATATGTGTGTGTGTGTGTGTGTGTGTGTGTGTGTGTGTGTGGTTACACGAGTTTGGCTTTTTTATATGTCTGAATGTAAGACACCCAATTGTAGGTACATTTCTCTGTATGTTCCCATCAATTCTTACATTCAGACATATAAAAAAGCCAAACTCTGTTGCCAGATACATATCTATATATATGTGTGTGTGTGTGTGTGTGTGTGTGTGTGTGTGTGGTTACACAAGGTTTGGCTTTTTATGTCTGAATGTAAGACACCCAATTGTAGATTTTCTCTATATGTTCCCATCAATTCTTCCACATTCAGACATATAAAAGCAAACTCGTGTTGTAGTACATATATATATATATGTGTGTGTGTGTGTGTGTGTGTGTGTGTGTGTGGTTACACGAGTTTGGCTTTTTATATGTGCACAGATGTAGAACACCCAATTGTAGGTACATTTCTCTGCCATGTTTCCCATCAATTCTTACATTCAGACATATAAGCAAACTCATGTTTTGGAATACATATATATATATATATATGTGTGTGTGTGTGTGTGTGTGGTTACACACAGAGTTTGGCTTTTATATACTCTGAATGTAAGACACCCAATTGTAAATTACATTTCTCTATATATTTTCCCATCAATTCTTACATTCAGACATATAAAAGCCAAACTAAGTGTTGCCAGATATATATATATATATATATATATGTGTGTGTGTGTGTGTGTGTGTGTGTGTGTGTGGTTACACGAGTTTGGCTTTTTTATATGTCTGAATGTAAGACACCCAATTGTAGGTACATTTCTCTATATGTTCCCATCAATTCTTACATTCAGACATATAAAAGCAAACTCATGTTGCATTTATATATATATATATATATGTGTGTGTGTGTGTGTGTGTGTGTGTGTGTGTGGTTACACGAGTTTGGCTTTTTATATGTCTGAATGTAAGACACCCAATTGTAGGTACATTTCTCTATATGTTCCCATCAATTCTTACATTCAGACATATAAAAAGCCAAACTCATGTAGATACATATATATATATATATGTGTGTGTGTGTGTGTGTGTGTGTGTGTGTGTGTGGTTTTGAGTTTGGCTTTTTATGTATGTCTGAATGTAAGACACCGAATTGTAGGTACATTTCTCTATATGTTCCCATCAATTCTTTTCAGACATATAAAAGCCAAATATGTTGCCAGATACATATATATATATGTGTGTGTGTGTGTGTGTGTGTGTGTGTGTGTGTGGTTACACAGTTTGGCTTTATATGTCTGAATGTAAGACACCCAATTGTAGGTACATTTCTCTATATGTTCCCATCAATTCTTACATTCAGACATATAAAAACCCAAATGTGTTATAGATATATATATATATATATGTGTGTGTGTGTGTGTGTGTGTGTGTGTGTGTGGTTACACAGTTAGCTTTTTATATGTCTGAATGTAAGACACCCAATTGTAGGTACATTTCTCTATATGTTCCCATCAATTTCTGCATTCAGACACAACATAAAAAAAAAAGCCAAGCCTGTGTTTGCCAGATATATATATATATGTATGTGTGTGTGTGTGTGTGTGTGTGTGTGTGTGTGTGGTTACACGAGTTTGGCTTTATATGTCTGAATGTAAGACACCCAATTGTAGGTACATTTCTCTATATGTTCCCATCAATTCTTACATTCAGACATAAAAGCCAAACGCCAGATACATATATATATATATGTGTGTCTGTGTGTGTGTGTGTGTGTGTGTGTGTGGTTACACGAGTTTGGCTTTTTTTATATGTCTGAATGTAAGACACCCAATTGTAGGTACATTTCTCTATATGTTCCCATCAATTCTTACATTCAGACATATAAAAGCCAAATACCTTAGTATACATATATATATATATGTGTGTGTGTGTGTGTGTGTGTGTGTGTGTGTGTGGTTACGAGTTTGGCTTTTTTTATATGTCTGAATGTAAGACACCCAATTGTAGGTACATTTCTCTATATGTTCCCATCAATTCTTACATTCAGACATATAAAGCCAAACTCATGTTGCCAGATACATATATATATATATATATGTGTGTGTGTGTGTGTGTGTGTGTGTGTGTGTGTGTGTGTGGTTACACGAGTTTGGCTTTTTATATGTCTGAATGTAAGACACCCAATTGTAGGTACATTTCTCTATATGTTCCCATCAATTCTTACATTCAGACATATAAAAAAGCCAAACTCATGTTGCCAGATACATATATATATATATGTGTGTGTGTGTGTGTGTGTGTGTGTGTGTGTGTGTGTGGTTACACGAGTTTGGCTTTTTTTATAACATGTCTGAATGTAAGACACCCAATTGTAGGTACATTTCTCTATATGTTCCCATCAATTCTTACATTCAGACATATATAAACACACACACATATATATATATATCCTAACAACACAGTTGACTTTTTATATGTCTGAATGTAAGACACCCAATTGTAGGTACATTTCTCTATATGTTCCCATCAATTCTTACATTCAGACATATAAAAAGCCAAACTCGTGTTGCCAGATACTTATATATATATATATATGTGTGTGTGTGTGTGTGTGTGTGTGTGTGTGTGTGGTTACACAGTTTGCTTTTTATATGTATGAATATGAATTACCCAATTGTAGGTACATTTCTCCTATATGTTCCCATCAATTCTTACATTCAGACATATAAAAAAAGCCAAATATTCTGTTGCCAGATACTTATATATATATATATATGTGTGTGTGTGTGTGTGTGTGTGTGTGTGGTTACGAGTTTGAAAGCACATATGTCTGAATGTAAGATTTTTAATTGTAGGTACATTTCTCTATATGTTCCCATCAATTCTTACATTCAGACATATAAAAAGCCAAACTCGTGTGGCTCACACACACACACACACACACACACACATATATATATATATATCTGTGCTTACAGGTTGCGCTTTTTTTATATGTCTGAATGTAAGACACCCAATTGTAGGTACATTTCTCTATATGTTCCATCAATTCTTACATTCAGACATATAAAAGCCAAACTCGTGTTGCCAGATACATATATATATATATATGTGTGTGTGTGTGTGTGTATGTGTGTGTGTGGTTACACAGGTTTAGCTTTATATGTCTGAATGTAAGACACCCAATTGTAGGTACATTTCTCTATATATTTCCCCATGAATTCCACATTCAGACATATAAAAGCCAAACTCGTGTTGTAGATACATATCTATATATATGTGTGTGTGTGTGTGTGTGTGTGTGTGTGTGTGTGTGGTTACACAGTTTGGCTTTTTATATGTCTGGATATGAACACCCAATTGTAGGTACATTTCTCTATATGTTCCCATCAATTCTTACATTCAGACATATAAGCCAAACTCGTGTTGCCAGATACATATCTATATATATGTGTGTGTGTGTGTGTGTGTGTGTGTGTGTGTGTGGTTACCGAGTTTGACACATATGTCTGAATGTAAGACACCCAATTGTAGGTACATTTCTCTATATGTTTCCCATCAATTCTTACATTCAGACATACAAAAAATAAATACATGAAAGATACTTATATATATATATATATGTGTGTGTGTGTGTGTGTGTGTGTGTGTGTGTGTGGTTACACGAGTTTGGCTTTTTTTATATGTCTGAATGTAAGACACCAATTGTAGGTACATTTCTCTATATGTTCCCATCAATTCTACATTCAGACATATAAAAAGCAAATGTGTTGTAGATACATATCTATATATATGTGTGTGTGTGTGTGTGTGTGTGTGTGTGTGTGTGTGGTTACACGAGTTTGGCTTTTTATAGCAATGAATGTAGGAGCTATTTTAATTGCAGTTGTTTCTCTGTATGTTCCCTCAATTCTTACATTCAGACATATAAAAAAGCCAAACTTCCTGTTGCAGATACATATCTATATATATGTGTGTGTGTGTGTGTGTGTGTGTGTGTGTGTGTGTGGTTACACGAGTTTGGCTTTTTATATGTCTGAATGCAAGACATTATGGAGTACATTTCTCTATATGTTCCCATCAATTCTTACATTCAGACATATCAAAAAAGCCAGGCTGCGTGTTGCCAGATACATATCTATATATATGTGTGTGTGTGTGTGTGTGTGTGTGTGTGTGTGTGTGGTTACACGAGTTTGGCTTTTTTTTTTTTTTTTTTTTATATGTCTGAATGTAAGACACCCAATTGTAGGTACATTTCTCTATATGTTTACATCTGATTTCTGCATTCAGACATATAAAGCCAAACTCGTGTTACCAGATACATATCTATATATATATGTGTGTGTGTGTGTGTGTGTGTGTGTGTGTGTGTGTGTGTGATTTGAAGTTTGGCTTTTTTTATATGTCTGAATGTAAGACACCCAATTGTAGGTACATTTCTCTATATGTTCCCATCAATTCTTACATTCAGACATATAAATATGACTCGTGTTACCAGATACTTATATATATATATATATATGTGTGTGTGTGTGTGTGTGTGTGTGTGTGTGGTTACACAGTTTGGCTTTTTATATGTCTGAATACGAACCTTCCAATTGTGGAGTACATTTCTCTATATGTTCCCATCAATTCTTACGACAGACATATAGCCAAACTCGTGTTCTTGCCAGATACATATCTATATATATGTGTGTGTGTGTGTGTGTGTGTGTGTGTGTGTGTGTGTGTGGTTACACGAGTTTGAAACTTTTTTATATGTCTGAATGTAAGACACCCAATTGTAGGTACATTTCTCTATATGTTCCCATCAATTCTTACATTCAGACATATAAAAAAAGCCAAACTCGTGTTACCAGATACATATCTATATATATGTGTGTGTGTGTGTGTGTGTGTGTGTGTGTGTGTGTGTGGTTACACGAGTTTGGCTTTTTTATATGTCTGAATGTAAGACACCCAATTGTAGGTACATTTCTCTATATGTTCCCATCAATTCTTACATTCAGACATATAAAAAGCCAAACTCATGTTGTAGATACGTATCTATATATGTGTGTGTGTGTGTGTGTGTGTGTGTGTGTGTGGTTACACAGTTTGGCTTTTTATATGTCTGAATGTAAGACACCCAATTGTAGGTACATTTCTCTATATGTTCCCATCAGATTCTTACATTCAGACATATAAAAAAAGCCAAACTCATGTTGCCAGATACATATCTATATATATGTGTGTGTGTGTGTGTGTGTGTGTGTGTGTGTGTGTGTGGTTACACGAGTTTGGCTTTTTTATATGTCTGAATGTAAGACACCCAATTGTAGGTACATTTCACTATATGTTCCCATCAATTCTTACATTCAGACATATAAAAAAACCAAACTCGTGTTATGAATACATATCTATATATATGTGTGTGTGTGTGTGTGTGTGTGTGTGTGTGTGTGTGGTTACACGAGTTTGGCTTTTTTTTTATATGTCTGAATGTAAGACACCCAATTGTAGGTACATTTCTCTATATGTTCCCCATGTTCTTACATTCAGACATATAAAAAAAGCCAAACACCAAATACATATCTATATATATGTGTGTGTGTGTGTGTGTGTGTGTGTGTGTGTGTGTGTGGTTACACGAGTTTGGCTTTTTTATATGTCTGAATGTAAGACCTTTTAATTGTAGGTACATTTCTCTATATGTTCCCATCAATTCTTACATTAGACATATAAAGCTTAGCTCATGTTGCCAAATACTTTATATCTATATATATGTGTGTGTGTGTGTGTGTGTGTGTGTGTGTGTGTGTGGTTACACGAGTTTGGCTTTTTTATATGTCTGAATGTAAGACACCCAATTGTAGGTACATTTCTCTATATGTTCCCATCAATTCTTACATTCAGACATATAAAAAAAGCCAGAAACTCGTGTTCTGAATATATATATATATATATATATGTGTGTGTGTGTGTGTGTGTGTGTGTGTGTGTGTGTGGTTACACGAGTTTGGCTTTTTTTATATGTCTGAATGTAAGACACCCAATTGTAGGTACATTTCTCTATATGGTACATCAATTCTTACATTCAGACATATAAACAAACTCTCGTGTTGCCAGATGCTTATATATATATATATATGTGTGTGTGTGTGTGTGTGTGTGTGTG
>JBBBDQ010020592.1:0-12934 GCA_037127315.1 Ascarosepion bandense | reverse complement strand
TTTTTTTTTTTATTGTTCTCTGTCATTCCCTTGCTAACTGGACACATGGCTTGGAGGTGATTCCCCCCTCCATCACTGCCTGTCTGTTACTGCTTGCTTAAGGTAACTTAATCTCTCCAGAACTCTCAGAACTGTACTTAGAAGAAACAGAATGAAGATAATTTTTGAAATACTGTTAACTTTTTTCTGTCAGCAAGCCTGCAACTTGGTGAGTTTAGCCAGTGTGATCTTATTTTTATTATTTTTTTGAATTATTTATTTACTTATTTTTACTTGTATTTTTTATTTTATTTTATTCTTTTTCGGTTCTTATCTTTTCTGCCTAATTTTTGTGTAAATTGTTCTTAATTATGAAATTTAGGTTTGGTATATTAGGGTTTTGGTTATATGCTTAGGAATTCTAAGACCGGCCATGTTTTTTTTTTTTTTTATTGTTCTCTGTCATTCCCTTGCTAACTGGACACATGGCTTGGAGGTGATTCCCCCCTCCATCACACTACTGTCTGTTACTGCTTGCTTAAGGTAACTTAATCTCACCCAGAACTCTCCAGAACTGTATAGAAGAAACAGAATGAAGATAATTTTGAAATTTTCTTAACTTTTTTCTGTCAGCAAGCCTGCAACTTGGTGAGTTTAGCCAGTGTGATCTTATTTTTTATTATTTTTTGAATTATTTATTTACTTATTTTTACTTGTATTTTTTATTTTATTTTATTCTTTTCGGTTCTTATCTTTTCTGCCTAATTTTTGTGTAAATTGTTCTTAATTATGAAATTTAGGTTTGGTATATTAGGGTTTTGGTTATATGTAGGAATTCTAAGACCGGCCATGTTTTTTTTTTATTGTTCTCTGTCATTCCCTTGCTAACTGGACCGCTTGGAGGTGATTCCCCCCTCCATCACACTACTGTCTGTTACTGCTTGCTTAAGGTAACTTAATCTCTCCAGAACTCTCAGAACTGTATAGAAGAAACAGAATGAAGATAATTTTTGAAATTTTCTTAACTTTTTTCTGTCAGCAAGCCTGCAACTTGGTGAGTTTAGCCAGTGTGATCTTATTTTTTATTATTTTTTGAATTATTTATTTACTTATTTTTACTTGTATTTTTTATTTTTATTTTATTCTTTTCGGTTCTTATCTTTTCTGCCTAATTTTTGTGTAAATTGTTCTTAATTATGAAATTTAGGTTTGGTATATTAGGGTTTTGGTTATATGTAGGAATTCTAAGACCGGCCATGTTTTTTTTATTGTTCTCTGTCATTCCCTTGCTAACTGGACACATGGCTTGGAGGTGATTCCCCCTCCATCCCACTACTGTCTGTTACTGCTTGCTTTAGGTAACTAATCTCTCCAGAACTCTCCAGAACTGTATAGAAGAAACAGAATGAAAGATAATTTTTGAAATTTTCTTAACTTTCTGTCAGCAAGCCTGCAACTTGGTGAGTTTGGCAGTCACGTCTTATTTTTCATTATTTTTGAATTATTTATTTACTTATTTTTACTTGTATTTTTTATTTTATTTTATTCTTTTTCGGTTCTTATCTTTTCTGCTAATTTTTGTGTAAATTGTTCTTAATTATGAAATTTAGGTTTGGTATATTAGGGTTTTGGTTATATGTAGGAATTCTAAGACCGGCCATGTTTTTTTTTTATTGTTCTCTGTCATTCCCTTGCTAACTGGACACATGGCTTGGAGGTGATTCCCCCCTCCATCACACTACTGTCTGTTGCAACGCAGGTAACTTAATCTCTCCAGAACTCTCCAGAACTGTATAGAAGAAACAGAATGAAGATAATTTTGAAATTTTCTTAACTTTTTCTGTCAGCAAGCCTGCAACTTGGTGAGTTTAGCCAGTGTGATCTTATTTTTTATTATTTTTGAATTATTTATTTACTTATTTTTACTTGTATTTTTTATTTTATTTTATTCTTTTCGGTTCTTATCTTTTCTGCTAATTTTTGTGTAAATTGTTCTTAATTATGAAATTTAGGTTTGGTATATTAGGGTTTTTTTGGTTATATGTAGGAATTCTAAGACCGGCCATGTTTTTTTTTTTTTTATTGTTCTCTGTCATTCCCTTGCTAACTGGACACATGGCTTGGAGGTGATTCCCCCCTCCATCACACTACTGTCTGTTACTGCTTGCTTAAGGTAACTTAATCTCTCCAGAACTCTCCAGAACTGTATAGAAGAAACAGAATGAAGATAATTTTGAAATTTTCTTAACTTTTTTCTGTCAGCAAGCCTGCAACTTGGTGAGTTTAGCCAGTGTGATCTTATTTTTTATTATTTTTTGAATTATTTATTTACTTATTTTTACTTGTATTTTTTATTTTATTTTATTCTTTTTTAGGTTCTTATCTTTTCTGCCTAATTTTTGTGTAAATTGTTCTTAATTATGAAATTTAGGTTTGGTATATTAGGGTTTTGGTTATATGTAGGAATTCTAAGACCGGCCATGTTTTTTTTTTTTTTTTTATTGTTCTCTGTCATTCCCTTGCTAACTGGACACATGGCTTGGAGGTGATTCCCCCTCCATCACACTACTGTCTGTTACTGCTAGCAGAGTAGCAATCTCTCCAGAACTCTCCAGAACTGTATAGAAGAAACAGAATGAAGATAATTTTTGAAATTTTCTTAGCTTTTTTCTGTCAGCAAGCCTGCAATAGCTTGGTGAGTTTAGCCAGTGTGATCTTATTTTTATTATTTTTGAATTATTTATTTACTTATTTTTACTGTATTTTTTATTTTATTTTATTCTTTTTCGGTTCTTATCTTTTCTGCCTAATTTTTGTGTAAATTGTTCTTAATTATGAAATTTAGGTTTTGGTATATTAGGGTTTTGGTTATATGTAGGAATTCTAAGACCGGCCATGTTTTATTGTTCTCTGTCATTCCCTTGCTAACTGGACACATGGCTTGGAGGTGATTCCCCCCCCTCCATCACACTACTGTCTGTTACTGCTTGCTTAAGGTAACTTAATCTCTCCAGAACTCTCAGAACTGTATAGAAGAAACAGAATGAAGATAATTTTTGAAATTTTCTTAACTTTTTTCTGTCAGCAAGCCTGCAACTTGGTGAGTTTAGCCAGTGTGATCTTATTTTTTATTATTTTTTGAATTATTTATTTACTTATTTTTACTTGTATTTTTTATTTTATTTTATTCTTTTTCGGTTCTTATCTTTTCTGCCTAATTTTTGTGTAAATTGTTCTTAATTATGAAATTTAGGTTTGGTATATTAGGGTTTTGGTTATATGTAGGAATTCTAAGACCGGCCATGTTTTTTTTTATTGTTCTCTGTCATTCCCTTGCTAACTGGACACATGGCTTGGAGGTGATTCCCCCCCTCCATCACACTACTGTCTGTTACTGCTTGCTTAAGGTAACTTAATCCTCTCCAAGAACTCTCCAGAACTGTATAGAAGAAACAGAATGAAGATAATTTTTTGAAATTTTCTTAACTTTTTTCTGTCAGCAAGCCTGCAACTTGGTGAGTTTAGCCAGTGTGATCTTATTTTTATTATTTTTTGAATTATTTATTTACTTATTTTTACTTGTATTTTTTATTTTATTTTATTCTTTTTGGGTTCTTATCTTTTCTGCCTAATTTTTGTGTAAATTGTTCTTAATTATGAAATTTAGGTTTGGTATATTAGGGTTTTTGGTTATATGTAGGAATTCTAAGACCGGCCATGTTTTTTTTTTATTGTTCTCTGTCATTCCCTTGCTAACTGGACACATGGCTTGGAGGTGATTCCCCCCTCCATCACACTACTGTCTGTTACTGCTTGCTTAAGGTAACTTAATCTCTCCAGAACTCTCCAGAACTGTATAGAAGAAACAGAATGAAGATAATTTTTACGAAATTTTCTTAACTTTTTTCTGTCAGCAAGCCTGCAGCTTGGTGAGTTTAGCCAGTGTGATCTTATTTTTTATTATTTTTTGAATTATTTATTTACTTATTTTTACTTGTATTTTTTATTTTATTTTATTCTTTTCGGTTCTTATCTTTTCTGCCTAATTTTTGTGTAAATTGTTCTTAATTATGAAATTTAGGTTTGGTATATTAGGGTTTTTAGTTTATATGTAGGAATTCTAAGACCGGCCATGTTTTTTTTTATTGTTCTCTGTCATTCCCTTGCTAACTGGACACATGGCTTGGAGGTGATTCCCCCCTCCATCACACTACTGTCTGTTACTGCTTGCTTAAGGTAACTTAATCTCTCCAGAACTCTCCAGAACTGTATAGAAGAAACAGAATGAAGATAATTTTGAAATTTTCTTAACTTTTTTCTGTCAGCAAGCCTGCAGCTTGGTGAGTTTAGCCAGTGTGATCTTATTTTTTATTATTTTTTGAATTATTTATTTACTTATTTTACTTGTATTTTTATTTTATTTTATTCTTTTTCGGTTCTTATCTTTTCTGCCTAATTTTTGTGTAAATTGTTCTTAATTATGAAATTTAGGTTTGGTATATTAGGGTTTTGGTTATATGTAGGAATTCTAAGACCGGCCATGTTTTTTTTTTATTGTTCTCTGTCATTCCCTTGCTAACTGGACACATGGCTTGGAGGTGATTCCCCCCTCCATCACACTACTGTCTGTTACTGCTTGCTTAAGGCGCTTAATCTCTCCAGAACTCTCAAGACTGTATAGAGGAAACAGAATGAAGATAATTTTGAAATTTTCTTAACTTTTTCTGTCAGCAAGCCTGCAACTTGGTGAGTTTAGCCAGTGTGATCTTATTTTTTATTATTTTTGAATTATTTATTTACTTATTTTTACTTGTATTTTTTATTTTATTTTATTCTTTTTCGGTTCTTATCTTTTCTGCCTAATTTTTGTGTAAATTGTTCTTAATTATGAAATTTAGGTTTGGTATATTAGGGTTTTTGGTTATATGTAGGAATTCTAGAACCGGCCATGTTTTTTTTTTTTATTGTTCTCTGTCATTCCCTTGCTAACTGGACACATGGCTTGGAGGTGATTCCCCCTCCATGCACCTGTCTGTTACTGCTTGCTTAAGGTAACTTAATCTCTCCAGAACTCTCCAGAACTGTATAGAAGAAACAGAATGAAGATAATTTTTGAAATTTTCTTAACTTTTTCTGTCATGAAGCCTGCAGCTTGGTGAGTTTAGCCAGTGTGATCTTATTTTTATTATTTTTTGAATTATTTATTTACTTATTTTTACTTGTATTTTTTATTTTATTTTTATTCTTTTTCGGTTCTTATCTTTTCTGCCTAATTTTTGTGTAAATTGTTCTTAATTATGAAATTTAGGTTTGGTATATTAGGGTTTTGGTTATATGTAGGAATTCTAAGACCGGCCATGTTTTTTTTTTTATTGTTCTCTGTCATTCCCTTGCTAACTGGACACATGGCCTGGAGGTGATTCCCCCTCCATCACACTACTGTCTGTTACTGCTTGCTTAAGGTAACTTAATCTCTCCAGAACTCTCCAGAACTGTATAGAAGAAACAGAATGAAGATAATTTTGAAATTTTCTTAACTTTTTTTCTGTCAGCAAGCCTGCAGCTTGGTGAGTTTAGCCAGTGTGATCTTATTTTTATTATTTTTTGAATTATTTATTTACTTATTTTTACTTGTATTTTTTATTTTATTTTATTCTTTTTCGGTTCTTATCTTTTCTGCCTAATTTTTGTGTAAATTGTTCTTAATTATGAAATTTAGGTTTGGTATATTAGGGTTTTGGTTATATGTAGGAATTCTAAGACCGGCCATGTTTTTTTTTATTGTTCTCTGTCATTCCCTTGCTAACTGGACACATGGCTTGGAGGTGATTCCCCCCTCCATCACACTACTGTCTGTTACTGCTTGCTTAAGGTAACTTAATCTCTCCAGAACTCTCCAGAACTGTATAGAAGAAACAGAATGAAGATAATTTTGAAATTTTCTTAACTTTTTCTATCAGCAAGCCTGCAACTTAGTGAGTTTAGCCAGTGTGATCTTATTTTTTATTATTTTTTTGATTATTTATTTACTTATTTTACTTGTATTTTTTATTTTATTTTATTCTTTTCGGTTCTTATCTTTTCTGCCTAATTTTTGTGTAAATTGTTCTTAATTATGAAATTTAGGTTTGGTATATTAGGGTTTTGGTTATATGTAGGAATTCTAAGACCGGCCATGTTTTTTTTTTTTTATTGTTCTCTGTCATTCCCTTGCTAACTGGACACATGGCTTGGGGTGATTCCCCCCTCCATCACACTACTGTCTGTTACTGCTTGCTTAAGGTAACTTAATCTCTCAGAACTCTCAAAGACTGTATAGAAGAAACAGAATGAAGATAATTTTACGAAATTTTCTTAACTTTCTGTCAGCAAGCCTGCAACTTGGTGAGTTTAGCCAGTGTGATCTTATTTTTTATTATTTTTTGAATTATTTATTTACTTATTTTTACTTGTATTTTTTATTTTATTTTATTCTTTTTCGGTTCTTATCTTTTCTGCCTAATTTTTGTGTAAATTGTTCTTAATTATGAAATTTAGGTTTGGTATATTAGGGTTTTGGTTATATGTAGGAATTCTAAGACCGGCCATGTTTTTTTTTTTATTGTTCTCTGTCATTCCCTTGCTAACTGGACACATGGCTTGGAGGTGATTCCCCCCTCCATCACACTACTGTCTGTTACTGCTTGCTTAGGTAACTTAATCTCTCCAGAACTCTCTGAGACTGTATAGAAGAAACAGAATGAAGATAATTTTTGAAATTTTTCTTAACTTTTTTCTGTCAGCAAGCCTGCAACTTGGTGAGTTTAGCCAGTGTGATCTTATTTTTATTATTTTTTGAATTATTTATTTACTTATTTTTACTTGTATTTTTATTTTATTTTATTCTTTTTCGGTTCTTATCTTTTCTGCCTAATTTTTTTGTGTAAATTGTTCTTAATTATGAAATTTAGGTTTGGTATATTAGGGTTTTGGTTATATGTAGGAATTCTAAGACCGGCCATGTTTTTTTTTTATTGTTCTCTGTCATTCCCTTGCTAACTGGACACATGGCTTGGAGGTGATTCCCCCCTCCATCACACTACTGTCTGTTACTGCTTGCTTAAGGTAACTTAATCTCTCCAGAACTCTCCAGAACTGTATAGAAGAAACAGAATGAAGATAATTTTGAAATTTTCTTAACTTTTTTCTGTCAGCAAGCCTGCAACTGAGCTGAGTTTAGCCAGTGTGATCTTATTTTTATTATTTTTTGAATTATTTATTTACTTATTTTTACTTGTATTTTTTATTTTATTTTATTCTTTTTCGGTTCTTATCTTTTCTGCCTAATTTTGTGTAAATTGTTCTTAATTATGAAATTTAGGTTTGGTATATTAGGGTTTTGGTTATATGTAGGAATTCTAAGACCGGCCATGTTTTTTTTTTTTTATTGTTCTCTGTCATTCCCTTGCTAACTGGACACATGGCTTGGAGTGATTCCCCCCTCCATCACACTACTGTCTGTTACTGCTTGCTTAAGGTAGCAATCTCTCCAGAACTCTCCAGAACTGTATAGAAGAAACAGAATGAAGATAATTTTGAAATTTTCTTAACTTTTTCTGTCCATGAAGCCTGCAACTTGGTGAGTTTAGCCAGTGTGATCTTATTTTTTATTATTTTTGAATTATTTATTTACTTATTTTTTACTTGTATTTTTATTTTATTTTATTCTTTTTCGGTTCTTATCTTTTCTGCTAATTTTTGTGTAAATTGTTCTTAATTATGAAATTTAGGTTTGGTATATTAGGGTTTTGGTTATATGTAGGAATTCTAAGACCGGCCATGTTTTTTTTTTATTGTTCTCTGTCATTCCCTTGCTAACTGGACACATGGCTTGGAGGTGATTCCCCCCTCCATCACACTACTGTCTGTTACTGCTTGCTTAAGGTAACTTAATCTCTCCAGAACTCTCCAGAACTGTATAGAAGAAACAGAATGAAGATAATTTTTGAAATTTTCTTAACTTTTTTCTGTCAGCAAGCCTGTGGTGAGTTTAGCAGTGTGATCTTATTTTTTATTATTTTTTGAATTATTTATTTACTTATTTTTACTTGTATTTTTTTATTTTATTTTATTCTTTTCGGTTCTTATCTTTCTGCCTAATTTTTGTGTAAATTGTTCTTAATTATGAAATTTAGGTTTGGTATATTAGGGTTTTGGTTATATGTAGGAATTCTAAGACCGGCCATGTTTTTTTTTTATTGTTCTCTGTCATTCCCTTGCTAACTGGACACATGGCTTGGAGGTGATTCCCCCCTCCATCACACTACTGTCTGTTACTGCTTGCTTAAGGTAGCAATCTCTCCAGAACTCTCCAGAACTGTATAGAAGAAACAAGAATGAAGATAATTTTTGAAATTTTCTTAACTTTTTTCTGTCAGCAAACCTGCAACTTGGTGAGTTTAGCCAGTGTGATCTTATTTTTTATTATTTTTTGAATTATTTATTTACTTATTTTTACTTGTATTTTTTATTTTATTTTATTCTTTTCGGTTCTTATCTTTTCTGCCTAATTTTTGTGTAAATTGTTCTTAATTATGAAATTTAGGTTTGGTATATTAGGGTTTTGGTTATATGTAGGAATTCTAAGACCGGCCATGTTTTTTTTTTGTTTTTTTTTTATTGTTCTCTGTCATTCCCTTGCATAACTGGACACATGGCTTGGAGGTGATTCCCCCCTCCATCACACTACTGTCTGTTACTGCTTGCTTAAGGTAACTTAATCTCTCCAGAACTCTCCAGAACTGGCCATAGAAGAAACAGAATGAAGATAATTTTTGAAATTTTCTTAACTTTTTTCTGTCCTTAAGCCTGCAACTTGGTGAGTTTAGCCAGTGTGATCTTATTTTTTATTATTTTTGAATTATTTATTTACTTATTTTTACTTGTATTTTATTTTATTTTATTCTTTTTCGGTTCTTATCTTTTCTGCCTAATTTTTGTGTAAATTGTTCTTAATTATGAAATTTAGGTTTGGTATATTAGGGTTTTGGTTATATGTAGGAATTCTAAGACCGGCCATGTTTTTTTTTATTGTTCTCTGTCATTCCCTTGCTAACTGGATACATGGCTTGGAGGTGATTCCCCCCTCCATCACACTACTGTCTGTTACTGCTTGCTTAAGGTAACTAATCTCTCCAGAACTCTCCAGAACTGTATAGAAGAAACAGAATGAAGATAATTTTTGAAATTTTCTTAACTTTTTTCTGTCAACAAGCCTGCAACTTGGTGAGTTTAGCCAGTGTGATCTTATTTTTTATTATTTTTTGAATTATTTATTTACTTATTTTTACTTGTATTTTTTATTTTATTTTATTCTTTTTCGGTTCTTATCTTTTCTGCCTAATTTTTGTGTAAATTGTTCTTAATTATGAAATTTAGGTTTGGTATATTAGGGTTTTGGTTATATGTAGGAATTCTAAGACCGGCCATGTTTTTTTTTTTATTGTTCTCTGTCATTCCCTTGCTAACTGGACACATGGCTTGGAGGTGATTCCCCCCTCCATCACACTACTGTCTGTTACTGCTTGCTTAAGGCCCTTAATCTCTCCAGAACTCTCCAGAACTGTATAGAAGAAACAGAATGAAGATAATTTTGAAATTTTCTTAACTTTTTCTGTCAGCAAGCCTGCAACGGTGAGTTTAGCCAGTGTGATCTTATTTTTTGTATTTTTGGAATTATTTATTTACTTATTTTTACTTGTATTTTTTATTTTATTTTATTCTTTTTCGGTTCTTATCTTTTCTGCCTAATTTTTGTGTAAATTGTTCTTAATTATGAAATTTAGGTTTGGTATAATCAGGTTTTGGTTATATGTAGAATTCTAAGACCGGCCATGTTTTTTTTTTGTTTTTTTTTTTATTGTTCTCTGTCATTCCCTTGCTAACTGGACACATGGCTTGGAGGTGATTCCCCCCTCCATCACACTACTGTCTGTTACTGCTTTGGCAAAGGGGCTTAGTCTCTCCAGAACTCTCCAGAACTGTATAAGAGAAATGAATGAAGATATTTTTGAAATTTTCTTAGCTTTTTTTCTTAGTAATGACCTGCAACTTGGTGAGTTTAGCCAGTGTGATCTTATTTTTATTATTTTTTGAATTATTTATTTACTTATTTTACTTATGTTTTTTATTTTATTTTATTCTTTTTCGGTTCTTATCTTTTTCTGCCTAATTTTTGTGTAAATTGTTCTTAATTATGAAATTGAGGTTTTGGTATATTAGGGTTTTGGTTATATGTAGGAATTCTAAGACCGGCCATGTTTTTTTTTATTGTTCTCTGTCATTCCCTTGCTAACTGGACACATGGCTTGGAGGTGATTCCCCCCTCCATCACACTACTGTCTGTTACTGCTTGCTTAAGGTAGCTTGTCTCTCCAGAACTCTCAGAACTGTATAGAAGAAACAGAATGAAGATAATTTTGAAATTTTCTTAACTTTTTTTTCTGTCAGCAAGCCTGCAATGGTGAGTTTAGCCAGTGTGATCTTATTTTTTATTATTTTTGAATTATTTATTTACTTATTTTTACTTGTATTTTTTATTTTATTTTATTCTTTTTCGGTTCTTATCTTTTCTGCCTAATTTTTGTGTAAATTGTTCTTAATTATGAAATTTAGGTTTGGTATATTAGGGTTTTGGTTATATGTAGGAATTCTAAGACCGGCCATGTTTTTTTTTTATTGTTCTCTGTCATTCCCTTGCTAACTGGACACATGGCTTGGAGGTGATTCCCCCCTCCATCACACTACTGTCTGTTACTGCTTGTAGGTAACTTAATCTCTCCAGAACTCTCCAGAACTGTATAGAAGAAACAGAATGAAGATAATTTTGAAATTTTCTTAACTTTTTTCTGTCAGCAAGCCTGCAGCTTGGTGAGTTTGTAGTGTGATCTTATTTTTTTATTATTTTTTTGAATTATTTATTTACTTATTTTTACTTGTATTTTTTATTTTATTTTATTCTTTTTTCGGTTCTTATCTTTTCTGCTAATTTTTTTGTGTAAATTGTTCTTAATTATGAAATTTAGGTTTGGTATATTAGGGAGTTTTGGTTATATGTAGGAATTCTAAGACCCGGCCATGTTTTTTTTTTTTTATTGTTCTCTGTCATTCCCTTGCTAACTGGACACATGGCTTGGGTGATTCCCCCCTCCATCACACTACTGTCTGTTACTGCTTGCTTAAGGTAACTTAATCTCTCCAGAACTCTCCAGAACTGTATAGAAGAAACAGAATGAAGATAATTTTGAAATTTTCTTAACTTTTTTCTGTCAGCAAGCCTGCAACACAGTGAGTTTAGCCAGTGTGATCTTATTTTTATTATTTTTTTGAATTATTTATTTACTTATTTTTACTTGTATTTTTTATTTTATTTTATTCTTTTTCGGTTCTTATCTTTTCTGCCTAATTTTTGTGTAAATTGTTCTTAATTATTTATGAAATTTTGGTTTGGTATATTAGGGTTTTGGTTATATAGGAATTCCACCTAAGACCGGCCATGTTTTTTTTTATTGTTCTCTGTCATTCCCTTGCTAACTGGACACATGGCTTGGGGTGATTCCCCCCTCCATCACACTACTGTCTGTTACTGCTTGCTTAAGGTAACCCAATCTCTCCAGAACTCTCCAGAACTGTATAGAAGAAACAGAATGAAGATAATTTTTGAAATTTTCTTAACTTTTTTCTGTCAGCAAGCCTGCAACTTGGTGAGTTTAGCCAGTGTGATCTTATTTTTTATTATTTTTGAATTATTTATTTACTTATTTTTACTTGTATTTTTTATTTTTATTTTTATTCTTTTTCGGTTCTTATCTTTTCTGCCTAATTTTTGTGTAAATTGTTCTTAATTATGAAATTTAGGTTTGGTATATTAGGGTTTTGGTTATATGTAGGAATTCTAAGACCGGCCATGTTTTTTTTTTATTATTCTCTGTCATTCCCTTGCTAACTGGACCACATGGCTTGGAGGTGATTCCCCCCTCCATCACTGTCTGTTACTGCTTGCTTAAGGTAGCAATCTCCAGAACTCTCCAGAACTGTATAGAAGAAACAGAATGAAGATATTTTGAAATTTTCTTAACTTTTTTCTGTCAGCAAGCCTGCAACTTGGTGAGTTTAGCCAGTGTGATCTTATTTTTTATTATTTTTTGAATTATTTATTTACTTATTTTCCTTGTATTTTTTATTTTATTTTATTCTTTTTCGGTTCTTATCTTTTCTGCCTAATTTTTGTGTAAATTGTTCTTAATTATGAAATTTAGGTTTGGTATATTAGGGTTTTGGTTATATGTAGAGATTCTAAGACCGGCCATGTTTTTTTTTTATTGTTCTCTGTCATTCCCTTGCTAACTGGACACATGGCTTGGAGGTGATTCCCCCCTCCATCACACTACTGTCTGTTACTGCTTGTAAGGCAATCTCTCAGAACTCTCCAGAACTGTATAGAAGAAACAGAATGAAGATAATTTTTAATTTCTTAACTTTTTTCTGTCAGCAAGCCTGCAACTTGGTGAGTTTAGCCAGTGTGATCTTATTTTTATTATTTTTTTGAATTATTTATTTACTTATTTTTCTTGTATTTTTTATTTTATTTTATTCTTTTTGGTTCTTATCTTTTTCTGCCTAATTTTTATTGTAAATTGTTCTTAATTATGAAATTTAGGTTTGGTATATTAGGGTTTTTGGTTATATGTAGGAATTCTAAGACCGGCCATGTTTTTTTTTTATTGTTCTCTGTCATTCCCTTGCTAACTGGACACATGGCTTAGGAGGTGATTCCCCCCTCCATCACACTACTGTCTGTTACTGCTTGCTTAAGGTAACTTAATCTCTCCAGAACTCCAGAACTGTATAGAAGAAACAGAATGAGAAGATAATTTTTGAAAATTTTCTTAACTTTTTTCTGTCAGCAAGCCTGCAA
>JBBBDQ010020579.1:0-26855 GCA_037127315.1 Ascarosepion bandense | reverse complement strand
CTTTTACACCTAGTAATCCCTTGAGTCTAGTGGCATTATCGCCATCTTCTGTTATCCTGAACCTGTTCTTTTATTGTCATTTCTCCTCACTTCAAAGTCTTCATTTTCTTTACCCTAGTAATCCCTTGAGTCTTAGTGGCATTGTCGCCATCTTCTATTATCCTGAACCCTGTTCTTTTATTGTCATTTCTTCTCAATAAAGTTTTCTCATTTTCTTTTACTCCTAGTAATCCCTTGAGTCTTAGGTGCATTGTCGCCATCTTCTGTTATCCTGAACCCTGTTCTTTTATTGTCATTTCCTTCTCACTAAAGTTTTTCTGTTTTCTTTTACTCCTAGTAATCCCTTGAGTCTTAGGTGCATTGTCGCCATCTTCTGTTATCCTGAACCCTGTTCTTTTATTGTCATTTCTTCTCACTAAAGTTTTCTCATTTTCTTTTACTCCTAGTAATCCCTTGAGTCTTAGGTGCATTGTCGCCATCTTCTGTTATCCTGAACTCCTGTTCTTTTATTGTCATTTCTTCTCACTAAAGTTTTCTCATTTTCTTTTACTCCTAGTAATCCCTTTGAGTCTTAGGTGCATTGTCGCCATCTTCTGTTATCCTGAACCCTGTTCTTTTATTGTCATTTCTTCACCAAAGTTTTCTCATTTTCTTTTACTCCTAGTAATCCCTTGAGTTTTAGGTGCATTGTCGCCATCTTCTGTTATCCTGAACCCCTGTTCTTTTATTGTCATTTCTCCTCACTAATGCCTTCTCATTTTCTTTTACTCCTAGTAATCCCTTGAGTCTGGTGGCATTATCGCCATCTTCTATTATCCTGAACCCTGTTCTTTTATTGTCATTTCTTCCACCAATGCCTTCATTTTCTTTTACTCCTAGTAATCCCTTGAGTCTTAGGTGCATTGTCGCCATCTTCTATTATCCTGAACCCTGTTCTTTTATTGTCATTTCTCCTCACTAAAGTCTTCTCATTTTCTTTTACTCCTAGTAATCCTTTGAGTCTTAGGTGCATTGTCGCCATCTTCTATTATCCTGAACCCTGTTCTCTTTCTTTTATTGTCATTTCTTCTCACTAAAGTTTTCTCATTTTCTTTTACTCCTAGTAATCCCTTGAGTTTAGTGGTCGCCATCTTTCTGTTATCCTTGAACCCTGTTCTTTTATTGTCATTTCTTCTCACCAAAGTCTTCATTTACTCCTAGTAATCCCCTGAGTCTTAGGCATTGTCGCCATCTTCTGTTATCCTGAACCCTGTTCTTTTATTGTCATTTCTCCTCACTAATGCCTTCTCATTTTCTTTACTCCTAGTAATCCCTGAGTCTTAGTGGCATTGTCGCCATCTTCTATTATCCTGAACCCTGTTCTTTTATTGTCATTTCTCCTCACTAATGCCTTTCATTTTCTTTTACTCCTAGTAATCACTTGAGTCTTAGTGGCATTATCGCCATCTTCATTATCCTGAACCCCTACTTTATTGTCATTTCTCCTCACTAATGCCTTCTCATTTTCTTTACCTCTAGTAATCCCTTGAGTCTTAGGTGCATTGTCGCCATCTTCTGTTATCCTGAACCCTGTTCTTTTATTGTCATTTCTCCTCACTAATGCCTTCTCATTTTCTTTTACCTCCTAGTAATCCCTTGAGTCTTAGGTGCATTGTCGCCATCTTCGTTATCCTGAACCCTGTTCTTTTTATTGTCATTTCTCTCACTAATGCCTTCATTTTCTTTTACCTCCTAGTAATCCCTTGAGTCTTAGTGGCATTATCGCCATCTTCTATTATCCTGAACCCTTTCACCCTTTTATTGTCATTTCTCCTCACTAATGCCTTCTCATTTTCTTTTTACTCCTAGTAATCCCTTGAGTCTTAGGTGCATTGTTGCCATCTTCTATTATCCTGAACCCTGTTCTTTTTTATTGTCATTTCTCCTCACTAAAGTCTTCTCATTTTCTTTACTCCTAGTAACCTCGAGTCTTTTAGGTGCATTGTCGCCATCTTCTATTATCCTGAACCCTGTTCTTTATTGTCATTTCTTCTCACTAAAGTTTTCTCATTTTCTTTTTATTCCTAGTAATCCTTTGAGTCTTAGTGGCATTGTCGCCATCTTCTGTTATCCTGAACCCTGTTCTTTTATTGTCATTTCTTCTCACTAAAGTCTTCTCATTTTCTTTTACCTCCAGTGTAATCCCTTCTTGAGTCTAGGTGCATTGTCGCCATCTTCTGTTATCCTGAACCCTGTTCTTATTGTCATTTCTCCTCACTAATGCCTTCTCATTTTCTTTTTATCTCCTAGTAATCCCTTGAGTCTTAGTGGCATTGTCGCCATCTTCTATTATCCTGAACCCTGTTCTTTTATTGTCATTTCTCCTCACTAATGCCTTCCTCATTTTCTTTTACTCCTAGTAATCCCTTGAGTCTTAGGTGCATTGTCGCCATCTTCTGTTATCCTGAACCCCTGTTCTTTTATTGTCATTTCTCCTCACTAATGCTTCCTCTCTCATTTTCTTTTACCCTAGTAATCCCTTGAGTCTTAGTGGCATTATCGCCATCTTCTATTATCCTGAACCCTGTTCTTTTATTGTCATTTCTCCTCACTGATGCCTTCTCATTTTCTTTTACTCCTAGTAATCCCTTGAGTCTTAGGTGCATTGTCGCCATCTTCTATTATCCTGAACCCTGTTCTTTTATTGTCATTTCTTCTCACTAAAGTCTTCTCATTTTCTTTACTCCTAGTAATCCCTTGAGTCTTAGGCATTGTCGCCATCTTCTGCTTATCCTGAACCCTGTTCTTTTATTGTCATTTCTTCACTAAAGTCTTCTTCATTTTCTTTACTCCTAGTAATCCCTTGAGTCTTAGGTGCATTGTCGCCATCTTCTATTATCCTGAACCCTGTTCTTTTATTGTCATTTCTCCTCAATGCCTTCTCATTTTCTTTTACTCCTAGTAATCCCTTTGAGTCTTAGGTGCATTGTCGCTATCTTCTGTTATCCTGAACCCTGTTCTTTTATTGTCATTTCTCCTTTCTCACTAATGCCTTCTCATTTTCTTTACTCCTAGTAATCCCTTGAGTCTTAGTGGCATTGTCTCCAGTATCTTCTATTATCCTGAACACTGTTCTTTTATTGTCATTTCTCCTCACTAATGCCTTCTCATTTTCTTTTACTCCCCAGTAATCCCTTGAGTCTTAGGTGCATTGTCGCCATCTTCTGTTATCCTGAACCCTGTTCTTTTATTGTCATTTCTCCTCACTAATGCCTTCTCATTTTCTTTACTCCTAGTAATCCCTTGAGTCTTAGTGGCATTGTCGCCATCTTCTATTATCCTGAACCCTGTTCTTTATTGTCATTTCTCCTCACTAATGCCTTCTCATTTTCTTTTACTCCTAGTAATCCCTTGAGTCTTAGGTGCATTGTCGCCATCTTCTGTTATCCTGAACCCTGTTCTTTTATTGTCATTTCTCCTCACCAATGCCTTTCATTTTCTTTTACTCCTAGTAATCCCTTGAGTCTTAGGCATTGTCGCCATCTTCTATTATCCTGAACCCTGTTCTTTTATTGTCATTTCTTCTCACTAAAGTCTTCTCATTTTCTTTTACTCCTAGTAATCCCTTGAGTCTTAGGTGCATTGTCGCCATCTTCTGTTATCCTGAACCCTGTTCTTTTATTGTCATTTCTTCTCACTAAAGTCTTCTCATTTTCTTTTACTCCTAGTAATCCCTTGAGTCTTAGGTGCATTGTCGCCATCTTCTATTATCCTGAACCCTGTTCTTTATTGTCATTTCTCACTAATGCCTTCTCATTTTCTTTTACCCTAGTAATCCCTGAGTCTTAGGTGCATTGTCGCCATCTTCTGTTATCCTGAACCCTTGTCTTTTATTGTCATTTCTCCTCACTAATGCCTTCTCATTTTCTTTTACTCCTAGTAATCCCTTGAGTCTTAGTAGCATTGTCGCCATCTTCTATTATCCTGAACCCTGTTCTTTTATTGTCATTTCTCCTCACTAATGCCTTTCTCATTTTCTTTTACCTCCTAGTACTGAGTCTTAGGCATTGTCGCCATCTTCTATTATCCTGAACCCTGTTCTTTTATTGTCATTTCTCTCACTAAAGTCTTCTTCTCATTTTCTTTACTCCTAGTAATCCCTTGAGTCTTATGGCATTATCGCCATCTTCATTATCCTGAACCCTGTTCTTTTATTGTCATTTCTCCTCACTAATGCCTTCTCATTTTCTTTTTACTCCTAGTAATCCCTTGAGTCTTAGGTGCATTGTCGCCATCTTCATTATCCTGAACCCTGTTCTTTATTGTCATTTCCTCCTCACTAAAGTCTTTCATTTTCTTTTACTCCTAGTAATCCCTTGAGTCTTAGGTGCATTGTCGCCATCTTCATTATCCTGAACCCTGTTCTTTTATTGTCATTTCTCCTCACTAAAGTCTTCTCATTTTCTTTTACCCTAGTAACTTTCGGAGTCTTGTAAGTACTGTCGCCATTTCTATTATCCTGAACCCTGTTCTTTATTGTCATTTCTCCTCACTAAAGTCTTCTCATTTTCTTTTTACTCCTAGTAATCCCTTGAGTCTTAGGTGCATTGTCGCCATCTTCTATTATCCTGAACCCTGTTCTTAGTGTCATTTCTCCTCACCAATGCCTTCTCATTTTCTTTACTCCTAGTAATCCCTTGAGTCTTAGGTGCATTGTCGCCATCTTCATTATCCTGAACCCTGTTCTTTATTGTCATTTCTCCTCACTTCAATGCTTTCTCATTTTCTTTACTCCTAGTAATCCCTTGAGTCTTAGGTGCATTGTCGCCATCTTCTATTATTATCCTTAACCCTGTTTCTTTATTGTCATTTTCCTCACTAAAGTCTTCTCATTTTCTTTTACTCCAGTAATCCCTTGAGTCTAGGTGCATTGTCGCCATCTTCATTATCCTGAACCTGTTCTTTTATTGTCATTTCTCCTCACTAATGCTTTCCATTTTCTTTTACTCCTAGTAATCCCTTGAGTCTTAGTGGCATTATCGCCATCTTCATTATCCTGAACCCTGTTCTTTTATTGTCATTTCTCCTCACTAAAGTCTTCTCATTTTCTTTACTCCTAGTAATCCCTTGAGTCTTAGGCATTGTCGCCATCTTCTATTATCCTGAACCCTGTTCTTTTATTGTCATTTCTCCTCACTAAAGTCTTCTCATTTTCTTTTACTCTCCTAGTAATCCCTTGAGTCTTAGGTGCATTGTCGCCATCTTCTATTATCCTGAACCCTGTTTTATTGTCATTTCTCCTCACTAAAGTCTTCTCATTTTCTTTACCCCTAGTAATCCCTTGAGTTCCTAGGTGCATTATTTGCCATCTTCTATTATCCTGAACCCTGTTCTTTTATTGTCATTTCTCCTCACTAATGCCTTCTCATTTTCTTTTTACTCCTAGTAATCCCTTGAGTCTTAGGTGCATTGTCGCCATCTTCTATTATCCTGAACCCTGTTCTTTTATTGTCATTTCTTCACTAAAGTTTTCATTTTTTTTGCATCTTAGCAATCCCTTGAGTCTTAGGTGCATTGTCGCCATCTTCTATTATCCTGAACCCTGTTCTTTTATTGTCATTTCTCCTCACTAAAGTCTTCTTCATTTTCTTTACCCTAGTAATCCCTGAGTCGTAGGTGCATTGTCGCCATCTTCTATTATCCTGAACCCTGTTCTTTTATTGTCATTTCTCCTCACCAATGCCTTCTCATTTTCTTTTACTCCTAGTAATCCCTTGAGTCTTAGGCATTATCGCCATCTTCTGTTATCCTGAACTCCTGTTCTTTTATTGTCATTTCTTCTCACCAATGCCTTCATTTTCTTTACTCTAGTAAATCCTTGTCTTGGGGTGCATTTGCCGCCATCTTCATATCCTGAACCCCTGTTCTTTATTGTCATTTCTTCTCACTAATGCCTTCTCATTTTCTTTACTCCTAGTAACCCTTGAGTCTTAGGTGCATTATCGCCATCTTCATTATCCTGAACCCTGTTCTTTTATTGTCATTTCTCCTCACTAAAGTCTTCTCATTTTCTTTTACTCCTAGTAATCCCTTGAGTCTTAGGTAATGTCGCCATCTTCTATTATCCTGAACCCCTGTTCTTTTATTGTCATTTCTCCTCACTAATGCCTTCTCATTTTCTTTTTTGTTCTAGTAATCCCTTGAGTCTTAGGCAGCATTGTCGCCATCTTCTATTATCCTGAACCCTGTTCTTTTATTGTCATTTCTTCTCACTAATGCCTTCTCATTTTCTTTTACTCCTAGTAATTCCTTGAGTCTTAGGTGCATTGTCGCCATCTTCTATTATCCTGAACCCCTGTTCTTTAGCTGTCATTTCTTCTCACTAATGCCTTCTCATTTTCTTTTACTCCTAGTAATCCCTTGAGTCTTAGGTGCATTGTCGCCATCTTCTATTATCCTGAACCCTGTTCTTTTATTGTCATTTCTCCTCACTAATGCCTTCTCATTTTCTTTTACTCCTAGTAATCCCTTGAGTCTTAGGCATTGCTGCCATCTTCTATTATCCTGAACCCTGTTCTTTTTATTGTCATTTCTCCTCACTATGCCTTTCATTTTCTTTTACCCTAGCAATCCCTTGAGTCTTAGGTGCATTGTCGCTATCTTCTATTATCCTGAACCCTGTTCTTTTACGTCATTTCTTCACTAATGCCTTCTCATTTTCTTTTACTCCTAGTAATCCCTTGAGTCTTAGGTGCATTATCGCCATCTTCTGTTATCCTGAACCCTGTTCTTTTATTGTCATTTCTTCTCACCAATGCCTTCTCATTTTCTTTTACTCCTAGTAATCCCTTGAGTCTTGTGGTGCATTGTCGTATATCTTCTTTATCCCGAACCCTGTTCTTTTATTGTCATTTCTCCTCACTAAAGTCTTCTCATTTTTACTCCTAGTAATCCTTGAGTCTTAGGGGTATTATCGCCATCTTCTGTTATCCTGAACCTGTTCTTTATTGTCATTTCTTCTCACTAATGCCTTCTCATTTTCTTTTACTCCTCAGTAATCCCTTGAGTCTTAGGTGCATTGTCGCCATCTTCTATTATCCTGAACCCTGTTCTTTTATTGTCATTTCTCCTCACTAAAGTCTTCATTTTCTTTTACCCTATAATCCTTGAGTCTTAGGTGCATTGTCGCCATCTTTCTATTATCCTGAACCCTGTTCTTTTATTGTCATTTCTCCTCACTAATGCCTTCATTTTCTTTTGCTCCTAGTAATCCCTTGTTCTAGGTATTGTCGCTATCTTCTATTATCCTGAACCCTGTTCTTTTATTGTCATTTCTCCTCACTAATGCCTCTTTCTCATTTTCTTTTACTCCTAGTAATCCCTTGAGTCACAGGTGCATTATCGCCATCTTCATTATCCTGAACCCTGTTCTTTATTGTCATTTCTCCCTCACTAAAGCCTTTCATTTTCTTTTACCTCTAGCAGGACCCCTTTATTCAGGGCATTGTCGCCATCTCTCTATTATCCTGAACCCTGTTCTTTTATTGTCATTTTCCTCCTCACTAATGCCTTCTCATTTTCTTTTACTCCCAGTAAATCCCTGAGTCTTAGGTGCATTTGCTTCATCTTCTATTATCCTGAACCCTGTTCTTTTATTGTCATTTCTCTCACTTAATGCTCTCTCATTTTCTTTACCTCAGTACTTGAGTCTGTGTGCATTGTCGCCATCTCCTATTATCCTGAACCCTGTTCTTTTATTGTCATTTCCTCCTCACTAATGCCTTCCATTTTCTTTTACTCCTAGTAATCCCTGAGTCTTAGGTGCATTATCGCCATCTTCTATTATCCTGAACCCTGTTCTTTTATTGTCATTTCTCCTCACTAAAGTCTTCTCATTTTCTTTACTCCTAGTAATCCCTTGAGTCTTAGGTGCATTGTCGCCATCTTCTATTATCCTGAACCCTGTTCTTTTATTGTCATTTCTCCTCACTAATGCCTTCTCATTTTCTTTTACTCCTAGTAATCCCTTGAGTCTGTGTACTGTCGCCATCTTCTATTATCCTGAACCCTGTTCTTTTATTGTCATTTCTCCCTCACTAAAGTCTTCTCATTTTCTTTTACTCCTAGTAATCCCTTTTTGAGTCTTAGGTGCATTGTCGCCATCTTCTATTATCCTGAACCCCTGTTCTTTTATTGTCATTTCTCCTCACTAATGCCTTCTCATTTTCTTTTACCCTAGTAATCCCTTGAGTCTTAGGTGCATTGTCGCCATCTTCTATTATCCTGAACCCTGTTCTTTTATTGTCATTTCTCCTCACTAAAGTCTTCTCATTTCTTTTACTCCTAGTAATCCCTGAGTCTTAGGTGCATTGTCGCCATCTTCTATTATCCTGAACCCTGTTCTTTTATTGTCATTTCTCCCTCACTAATGCCTTCATTTTCTTTTACTCCTAGTAATCCCTTGAGTCTTAGGTGCATTGTCGCCATCTTCTATTATCCTGAACCCTGTTCTTTTATTGTCATTTCTCCTCACTAAAGTCTTTCATTTTCTTTTACTCCTAGTAATCCCTTGAGTCATAGGTGCATTGTCGCCATCTTCTATTATCCTGAACCCTGTTCTTTTATTGTCATTTCTCTCATCAAAGTCTTCTCATTTTCTTTACTCCAAAATCCCTTGAGTCTTAGGTGCATTATCGCCATCTTCTATTATCCTGAACCCTGTTCTTTTATTGTCATTTCTCCTCACTAAAGTCTTCTCATTTTCTTTTACTCCTAGTAATCCCTTGAGTCTTAGGTGCATTGTCGCCATCTTCTATTATCCTGAACCCTGTTCTTTATTGTCATTTCTCCTCACTAAAGTCTTCTCATTTTCTTTTACTCCCAGTAATCCCTTGAGTCTTAGGTGCATTGTCGCCATCTTCTATTATCCTGAACCCTGTTCTTTTATTGTCATTTCTCCCCTCACTAAAGTCTTCTATTTTCTTTTACTCCTAGTAATCCCTGAGTCTTAGGCATTGTCTTATATCTTCTATTATCCTGAACCCTGTTCTTTTATTGTCATTTCTCCTCACTAATGCCTTCTCATTTTCTTTTACTCCTAGTAATCCCTTGAGTCTTAGGTGCATTGTCGCCATCTTCTATTATCCTGAACCCTGTTCTTTTATTGTCATTTCTCCTCACTAATGCCTTCTCATTTTCTTTTACTCCTAGTAATCCCTCGAGTCTTAGGTGCATTGTCGCCATCTTCTCATTATCCTGAACCCTGTTCTTTTATTGTCATTTCTCCTCACTAAAGTCTTCTCATTTTCTTTACTCCTAGTAATCCCTTGAGTCTTAGGTGCATTGTCGCCATCTTCTATTATCCTGAACCCTGTTCTTTTATTGTCATTTCTCCTCACTAATGCCTTCTCATTTTCTTTTACTCCTAGTAATCCCTTGAGTCTTAGGTGCATTATCGCCATCTTCTATTATCCTGAACCCTGTTCTTTTTATTGTCATTTCTCCTCACTAATGCCTCTCATTTTCTTTTACTCCTAGTAATCCCTTGAGTCTTAGGCATTGTCGCCATCTCCTATTATCCTGAACCCTGTTCTTTTATTGTCATTTCTCCTCCTCAAAGTCTTCTCATTTTCTTTTTACTCCGTAATCCCTTGAGTCTTAGGTGCATTGTCGCCATCTTCTATTATCCTGAACCCTGTTCTTTTATTGTCATTTCTCCTCACTAAAGTCTTCTCATTTTTCTTTTTACTCCTAGTAATCCCTTGAGTCTTAGGCATTGTCGCCATCTTCTATTATCCTGAACCCTGTTCTTTTATTGTCATTTCTCCTCACTAAAGTCTTCTCATTTTCTTTACTCCTAGTAATCCCTTGAGTCTTAGGTGCATTGTCGCCATCTTCATTAATCCTCTGAACCTGTTCTTTTATTGTCATTTCTCCTCACTAAAGTCTTCTTCATTTTCTTTTACTCCTAGTAATCCCTTGAGTCTTAGGTGCATTGTCGCCATCTTCTATTATCCTGAACCCTGTTCTCTTATTGTCATTTCTCCTCACTAATGTCTTCTCATTTTCTTTACTCCTAGTAATCCCTTGAGTCTTAGGTGCATTGTCGCTATCTTCATTATTATCCTGAACCCTGTTCTTTTATTGTCATTTCTCCTCACTAAAGTCTTCTCATTTTCTTTTACTCCTAGTAATCCCTTGAGTCTTAGGTGCATTATCGCCATCTTCTATTGTCCTGAACCCTGTTCTTTTATTGTCATTTCTCCTCACCAATGCCTTCTCATTTTCTTTTACCTCCTAGTAATCCCTTGAGTCTTAGCCATCGCCATCTTCTATTATCCCGAACCCTGTTCTTTTATTGTCATTTCTCCTTACCAAAGTCTTCATTTTCTTTTACTTCCTAGTAATCCCTTTATAATAGGTGCATTGTCGCCATCTTCTATTATCCCGAACCCTGTTCTTTTATTGTCATTTCTCCTCACTAAAGTCTTCCATTTTACTCTCAGTAATCCCTTGAGTCTTAGGTGCATTGTCGCCATCTTCTATTATCCTGAACCCTGTTCTTTTATTGTCATTTCTCCTCACTAAAGTCTTCTCATTTTCTTTTACTCCTAGTAATCCCTTGAGTCTTAGGTGCATTGTCATCTTCTATTATCCTGAACCCTGTTCTTTATTGTCATTTCTCCTCACTAATGCTTATTACCTCCTAGTAATCCCTTGAGTCTTAGTATTGTTATCGCCATCTTCTATTATCTTGAACCCTGTTCTTTTATTGTCATTTCTCCTCACTAATGCCTTCTCATTTTCTTTTACTCCTAGTAATCCCTTGAGTCTTAGGTGCATTGTCGCCATCTTCTATTATCCTGAACCCTGTTCTTTTATTGTCATTCACTAATGCCTTCTCATTTTCTTTTACTCCTAGTAATCCCTTGAGTCTTAGGCATTGTCGCCATCTTCTATTATTATCCTGAACCCTGTTCTTTTATTGTCATTTCTCTCACTAAAGTCTTCATTTTCTTTACTCCCTAGTAATCCCTTGAGTCTTAGGTGCATTATCGCCATCTTCTATTATCCTGAACCCTGTTCTTTTTATTGTCATTTCTCCTCACTAATGCCTTCATTTTCTTTTACTCCTAGTAATCCCTTGAGTCTTAGGTGCATTGTCGCCATCTTCTATTATCCTGAACCCTGTTCTTTATTGTCATTTCTTTTCTCACTAAAGTTTTCTCATTTTCTTTTACTCCTAGTAATCCCTTGTTTTAGGTGCATTGTCGCCATCTTCTATTATCCTGAACCCCATTCTTTTATTGTCATTTTCCACTAATGCCTTTCATTTTCTTTTACTCCTAGTAATCCCTGAGTCTTAGGTGCATTGTCGCCATCTTCTATTATCCTGAACCCTGTTCTTTTATTGTCATTTCTCCTCACTAAAGTCTTCATTTTTGTTCTAGTAATCCCTTGAGTCTTAGGTGCATTGTCGCCATCTTCTATTATCCTGAACCCTGTTCTTTTATTGTCATTTCTCCTCACCAAAGTCTTCTCATTTTCTTTTACTCCTAGTAATCCCTTGAGTCTGTGTGTGCATTGTCGCCATCTTCTATTATCCTGAACCCTGTTCTTTTATTGTCATTTCTCCTCACTAATGCCTTCTCATTTTCTTTTACTCCTAACTTTGACTTAGGTAATGGTTTTTCTGCCATCTTCTATTATCCTGAACCCTGTCTTTTTATTGTCATTTCTCCTCACTAAAGTCTTCATTTTCTTTTTACTCCTAGTAATCCTGAGTCTTAGGCATTGTTTCATCTCTATTATCCTGAACCCTGTTTCTTTACGTTTGGCTTCTCCTCACTAATGCCTTCGCCTTTTACTCCTAGTAATCCTTTGAGTCTTAGGCATTGTCGCCATCTTCTATTATCCTGAACCCTGTTTCGTCATTTCTCCTCACTAAAGCCTTCTCATTTTCTTTTACTCCTATAATCCCCTTGAGTCCAGGGCATTGTCACATCTTCATTATCCTGAACCCTGTTCTTTATTGTCATTTCCTCCTCACTGCCTTCTCCTCATTTTCTTTACTTCCTAATTCCTTGAGTCTTAGGTGCATTGTCGCCATCTTCTATTATCCTGAACTCTGTCTTTTTATTGTCATTTCTCCTCACTAAAGTCTTCATTTTCTTTACTCCTAGTAATCCCTTGAGTCTTAGTGGCATTGTCGCTATCTTTCAATATCCTGAACTCCGTCTTTTTATTGCCATTTCTCCTCACTAATGCCTTCTCATTTTCTTTTACTCCTAGTAATCCCTTGAGTTCTAGGTGCATTGTCGCCATCTTCTATTATCCTGAACCCTGTTCTTTTATTGTCATTTCTCCTCACTAAAGTCTTCTCATTTTCTTTACTCCTAGTAATCCCTGAGTCTAGGCATTTATCGCCATCTTCTATTATCCTGAACCCTGTTCTTTTATTGTCATTTCTCCTCACTAATGCCTTCTTCATTTCTTTTACTCCTAGTAATCCCTGAGTCTTAGGTGCATTGTCGCCATCTTCTATTATCCTGAACCCTGTCTTTTATTGTCATTTCTCTCACCAAAGTCTTCATTTTCTTTGCCTCCTATAATCCCTTGAGTCTTAGGTGCATTGTCACATCTTCTATTATCCTGAACCTGTTCTTTATTGTCATTTCTCCTCACTTCAATGCCTTCTTACTTTACTCCTAGTAATCCTTGAGTCTTAGGTGCATTGTCGTCATCTTCTATTATCCTGAACCCTGTTCTTTATTGTCATTTTCTCCTCACTAAAGTCTTCTCATTTTCTTTTTACTCCTAGTAATCCCTTGAGTCTTAGAAATGTCGCCATCTTCATTATCCTGAACTCCCGTTCTTTATTGGTTTCTCCTCACTAATGCCTTCTCATTTTCTTTTGCATTCTAGTAATCCCTTGAGTCTTAGGTGCATTGTCGCCATCTTCTATTATCCTGAACCCTGTTCTTTTATTGTCATTTCACTGTGTCTCTCATTTTCTTTTTACTCCTAGTAATCCCTTGAGTCTTAGGTGCATTGTCGCCATCTTCTATTATCCTGAACCCTGTTCTTTTATTGTCATTTCTCCTCACTAATGCCTTCTCATTTTTTTTTACTCCTAGTAATCCCTTGAGTCTTAGGTGCATTGTCACATTCTCTATTATCCTGAACCCTGTCTTTTTATTGTCATTTCTCCTCACTAAAGTTTTTCTCATTTTCTTTTTACTCTCAGTAATCCCTTGAGTCTTAGTGGCATTATCGCCATCTTCTATTATCCTGAACCCTGTTCTTTTATTGTCATTTCTCCTCACTAATGCTCCTCTCATTTTCTTTTACTCCTAGTAATCCCTTGAGTCTTAGGTGCATTGTCGCCATCTTCTATTATCCTGAACCCTGTTCTTTTAGCCATTTCTCCTCACCAAAGTCTTCTCATTTTCTTTTACTCCTAGTAATCCCTTGAGTCTTAGGTGCATTGTCGCCATCTTCTGTTATCCTGAACCCTGTTCTTTTATTGTCATTTCTCCTCACTAATGCCTTCTCATTTTCTTTACTCCTAGTAATCCCTTGAGTTTTAGGTGCATTGTCGCCATCTTCTATTATCCTTGAACCCTGTTCTTTTATTGTCATTTCTCCTCACTAAAGTCTTCATTTTCTTTTACTCCTAGTAATCCCCTTTGAGTCTTAGGTGCATTGTCGCCATCTTCTATAGTTTATCCTGAACCCCGTTCTTTATCATTTCTTCTCACTAAAGTTTTCTCATTTTCTTTTACTCTAGTAATCCCTTGAGTCTTAGTGGGATTGTCGCCATCTTCTGTTATCCCGAACCCTGTTCTTTTATTGTCATTTCTTCTCACTAAAAAGTCTTCATTTTCTTTTACTCCTAGTAATCCCTTGAGTCTTAGGTGCATTGTCGCTATCTTCTATTATCCTGAACCCTGTTCTTTTATTGTCATTTCTCCTCACTAATGCCTTCTCATTTTCTTTTTATCCCTAGTAATCCCTTGAGTCTTAGCAGCATTATCGTGCTATCTTCTATTATCCTGAACCCTGTTCTTTTATTGTCATTTCTCTCACTAATGCCTTCTCATTTTCTTTTACTCCCAGTAATCCCTTGAGTCTTAGGTGCATTGTCGCCATCTTCTATTATCCTGAACCCTGTTCTTTTATTGTCATTTCCTCCTCACTAAAGTCTTCTCATTTTCTTTTTTACTCCTAGTAATCCCTTGAGTCTTAGGTGCATTATCGCCATCTTCTATTATCCTGAACCCTGTTCTTTTATTGTCATTTCTCCTCACTAAAGTCTTCTCATTTTCTTTACTCCCAGTAATCCCTTGAGTCTTAGGTGCATTGTCGTCATCTTCTATTATCCTGAACCCTGTTCTTTTATTGTCATTTCTTCTCACTAAAGTTTTCTCATTTTCTTTTACTCCTAGTAATCCCTTGAGTCTTAGTGGCATTGTCGCCATCTTCTGTTATCCTGAACCCCTGTTCTTTATTGTCATTTCTTCTCACTAAAGTCTTCTCATTTTCTTTTTACTCCCTAGTAATCCCTTGAGTCTTAGGCAGCATTGTCGCCATCTTCTATTATCCTGAACCTGTTCTTTTATTGTCATTTCTCCTCACTAAAGTTTTCTCATTTTCTTTTTACCCCAGTAATCCCTTGAGTCTTAGGTGCATTGTTCATCTTCTATTATCCTGAACCCTGTTCTTTTTATTGTCATTTCTCCTCACTAATGCCTTCTCATTTTCTTTTACTCCTAGTAGTCCCTTGAGTCTTAGTGGCATTGTCGCCATCTTCTATTATCCTGAACCCTGTTCTTTTATTGTCATTTTCCTCACTAATGCCTTCTCATTTTCTTTTACCTAGCAATCCCTTGAGTCTTAGGTGCATTGTCATATCTTCTATTATCCTGAACCCTGTTCTTTTATTGTCATTTCTCCTCACTAATGCCTTCTCATTTTCTTTTACTCCTAGTAATCCCTTGAGTCTTAGGTGCATTGTCGCCATCTTCTATTATCCTGAACCCCTGTTCTTTTATTGTCATTTCTCCTCACTAATGCCTTCTCATTTTCTTTACTCCTAGTAATCCCTTGAGTCTTAGGTGCATTGTCGCTATCTTCTATTATCCTGAACCCTGTTCTTTTATTGCTTATTTCTCCTCACTAATGCCTTCTCATTTTCTTTACTCCCAGTAATCCCTTGAGTCTTAGGTGCATTGTCGCCATCTTCTATTATCCTGAACCCTGTTCTTTTTATTGTCATTTCTCCTCACTAATGCCTTCTCATTTTCTTTACTCCTAGTAATCCCTTGAGTCTTAGGTGCATTGTCGCCATCTTCTATTATCCTGAACCCTGTTCTTTTATTGTCATTTCTCTCACTAATGCCTTCTCATTTCTTTTACTCTCAGTAATCCCTTGAGTCTTAGGTGCATTATCGCCATCTTCTGTTATCCTGAACCCTGTTTCTTTATTGTCATTTCTCCTCACTAATGCCTTCTCATTTTCTTTACTCCTAGTAATCCCTTGAGTCTTAGGTGCATTGTCGTCATCTTCTATTATCCTGAACCCTGTTCTTTTATTGTCATTTCTCCTCACTAATGCCTTCTCATTTTCTTTTACTCCTAGTAATCCCCTGAGTCTTAGGTGCATTATCGCCATCTTCTATTATCCTGAACCCTGTTCTTTTATTGTCATTTCTCCTCACTAATGCCTTCTCATTTTCTTTTACTCCTAGTAATCCCTTGAGTCTTAGTGGCATTATCGCCATCTTCTATTATCCTGAACCCTGTTCTTTATTGTCATTTCTCCTCACTAATGCCTTCATTTTCTTTTACTCCTAGTAATCCCTTGAGTCTTAGTGGCATTACCATCTTCTATTATCCTGAACCCTGTTCTTTTATTGTCATTTCTCCTCACCAATGCCTTCTCATTTTCTTTACTCCTCAGTAATCCCTTGAGTCTAGTGGCATTATCGCCATCTTCTATTATCCTGAACCTTGTTCTTATTGGCTTCTCCTCACTAATGCCTTTCATTTTCTTTTACTCCTAGTAATCCCTTGAGTCTTAGTGGCATTGTCGCCATCTTCTATTATCCTGAACCCTGTTCTTTATTGTCATTTCTCCCTTACTAATGCTTCATTTTCTTTTACTTCCAGTAATCCCTTGAGTCTTAGGCATATCGTCGCCATCTTTCATTATCCTGAACCCTGTTCTTTTTATTGTCATTTCTCCTCACTAATGCCTTCTCATTTTCTTTTTACTCCTAGTAATACCTTGAGTCTTAGGCATTGTCGCCATCTTCTATTATCCCGAACCCGTTCTTTATTGTCATTTCTCCTCACTAATGCCTTCTCATTTTCTTTTACTCCTAGTAATCCTTTGAGTCTTAGCAGGGCATTATCGCCATCTTCTGTTATCCTGAACCCTGTTCTTTTATTGTCATTTCTCCTCACTAAAGTCTTCTCATTTTCTTTTACTCCTAAAGTAATCCCTTGAGTCTTAGTGGCATTGTCGCCATCTTCTATTATCCGAATCCCTGCCTTATTGTCATTTCTCACTAATGCTCTTCTCATTTTCTTTTACTCCTAGTAATCCCTTGAGTCTTAGTGGCATTATCGCCATCTTCTGTTATCCTGAACCCTGTTCTTTTATTGTCATTTCTCCTCACTAAAGTCTTCTCATTTTCTTTTACTCCTAGTAATCCCTTGAGTCTTAGGCACTGTCATCTTCTATTATCCTGAACCCTGTTCTTTATTGTCATTTCCTCTCACTAATGCCTTTCTGTTTTCTTTTACTCCTAGTAATCCCTTGAGTCTTAGTGGCATTATCGCCATCTTCTGTTATCCTGAACCCTGCCCCTTTTTTATTGTCATTTCTCCTCACTAAAGTCTTCTCATTTTCTTTTACCCTAGTAATCCCTTGAGTCTTAGTGGCATTGTCGCCATCTTCTATTATCCTGAACCCTGTTCTTTTATTGTCATTTCTCCCCCTCACTCAATGCCTTCTCATTTTCTTTTTACTCCTAGTAATCCCTTGAGTCTTAGGTGCATTGTCGCTATCTTCTATTATCCTGAACCCTGTTTCTTTATTGTCATTTCTCCTCACTAATGCCTTCTCATTTTCTTTTACTCCTAGTAATCCCTTGTGTCTTAGGTGCATTGCCGCCATCTTCTATTATCCTGAACCCTGCTCTTTTATTGTCATTTCCTCACTAATGCCTTCATTTTCTTTTACTCCTAGTAATCCCTTGAGTCTAGTGGCATTATCGCTATCTTCATTATCCTGAACCCTTGTTCTTTATTGTCATTTCCTCTCACTAATGCCTTCTCATTTTCTTTTACTCCTAGTAATCCCTTTTTGATTGTAGTGGCATTGTCGCCATCTTCTATTATCCTGAACCCTGTTCTTTTTTATTGTCATTTCTCCTCACTAATGCCTTCTCATTTTCTTTCTTCTACTCCCAGTAATCCCTTGAGTCTTAGGTGCATTGTCGCCATCTTTCTATTATCCTGAACCCTGTTCTTTATTGTCATTTCTCCTCACTAATGCCTTCTCATTTTCTTT
This sequence comes from Ascarosepion bandense, assembly GCA_037127315.1. NCBI lineage: Eukaryota > Metazoa > Mollusca > Cephalopoda > Sepiida > Sepiidae > Ascarosepion > Ascarosepion bandense. The sequence goes on along the minus strand of JBBBDQ010020579.1, from coordinate 9,298 downwards.
TACTCCTAGTAATCCCTTGAGTCTTAGGTGCATTGTCGCCATCTTCTATTATCCTGAACCCTGTCCTTTTATTGTCATTTCTCCTCACTAATGCCTTCTCATTTTTCTTTACTCCTAGTAATCCCTTGAGTCTTAGTGGCATTATCGCCATCTTCTATTATCCTGAACCCTGTTCTTTTATTGTCATTTCTCCTCACTAATGCCTTCTCATTTTCTTTTACCTCTTGCAATCCCCTTGAGTCTTAGTGGCATTGTCGCCATCTTCTATTATCCTGAACCCTGTTCTTTTATTGTCATTCTCCTCACTAATGCCTTCTGTTTTCTTTTACCCTAGTAATCCCTTGAGTCTTAGGTGCATTGTCGCCATCTTCTATTATCCTGAACCCTGTTCTTTTATTGTCATTTCTCCTCACTAATGCCTTCTCATTTTCTTTTACTCCTAGTAATCCCTTGAGTTCAGGTGCATTGTCGCCATCTTCTGTTATCCTGAACCCTGTTCTTTTATTGTCATTTCTCCTCACTAATGCCTTCTCATTTTCTTTTACTTCCTAGTAATCCCTTGAGTCTTAGGTGCATTGTCGCCATCTTCTATTATCCTGAACCCTGTTCTTTTATTGTCATTTCTCCTCACTAATGCCTTCTCATTTTCTTTTTACTCCTAGTAATCCCTTGAGTCTTAGGCATTGTCGCCATCTTCTATTATCCTGAACCCCTGTTCTTTATTGTCATTTCTCTCACTAATGCCTTCTCATTTTCTTTTACTCCAGGTAATCCCTTGAGTCTTAGCATTGCTCGCCATCTTCTATTATCCTGAACCCTGTTCTTTATTGTCATTTCTCCTCACCAATGCCTTCTCATTTTCTTTTACCCTAGTAATCCCTTGAGTCTTAGGTGCATTGTCGCCATCTTCTATTATCCTGAACCTGTTCTCCTTTTATTGTCATTTCTCCTCACTAATGCCTTCATTTTCTTTTACTCCTAGTAATCCCTTGAGTCTTAGGTGCATTGTCGCCATCTTCTATTATCCTGAACCCTGTTCTTTTATTGTCATTTCTCCTCACTAATGCCTTCTCATTTCCTTTTACTCCTAGTAATCCCTTGAGTTCAGTGGCATTGTCGCCATCTTCTATTATCCTGAACCCTGTTCTTTTATTGCTTCTCCTCACTTAATGCCTTCTCATTTTCTTTACTCCCTAGTAATCCCTTGAGTCTTAGGTGCACTTGTCGCCATCTTTCTGTTATCCTGAACCCTGTTCTTTTATTGTCATTTCTCCTCACCAATGCCTTCTCATTTTCTTTTACTCCTAGTAATCCCTTGAGTCTTAGTGGCATTATCGCCATCTTCTATTATCCTGAACCCTGTTCTTTTATTGTCATTTTCCTCTCACTAATGCCTTCTCATTTTCTTTACTCCTAGTAATCCCTTGAGTCTTAGGCATTGTCGCCATCTTCTATTATCCTGAACCCTGCTCCTTTCATTGTCATTTCTCCTCACTAACGCCTTTCTCATTTTCTTTTACTCCAGTAATCCTCGAGTCTTAGGTGCATTGTCGCCATCTTCTATTATCCTGAACCCTGTTCTTTTATTGTCATTTCTCCTCACTAAAGTCTTCTCTATTTTCTTTTACTCCCAGTAATCCCTTGAGTCTTAGGTGCATTGTCGCCATCTTCTATTATCCTTGAACCCTGTTCTTTTATTGTCATTTCTTCTCACCAAAGTTTTCTCATTTTCTTTTACTCCTAGTAATCCCTTGAGTCTTAGGTGCATTGTCGCCATCTTCTGTTATCCTGAACCCTGTTCTTTTATTGTCATTTCTCCTCACTAAAAGTCTTCTCATTTTCTTTTACTCCTAGTAATCCCTTGAGTCTTAGGTGCATTGTCGCCATCTTCTGTTATCCTGAACCCTGTTCTTTTATTGTCATTTCTCCCCTCACTAAAGTCTTCTCATTTTCTTTACTCCTAGTAATCCCTTGAGTCTTAGGTGCATTTATTGCCATCTTCTATTATCCTGAACCTGTTCTTTTATTGTCATTTCTCCTCACTAATGCCTTCTCATTTTCTTTACCCCAGTAATCCCTTGAGTCTTAGTGGCATTGTCGCCATCTTCTATTATCCTGAACCCTGTTCTTTTATTGTCATTTCTCCTCACTAATGCCTTTCATTTTCTTTACTCCCTAGTAATCCTTGAGTCTTAGTGGCATTATTTCATATCTTCTATTATCCTGAACCCCACTTTTTATTGTCATTTCTCCTCACTAATGCCTTCTCATTTTCTTTTACTCCTAGTAATCCTCGCAGTCTTAGGTGCATTGTCGCCATCTTCTATTATCCTGAACCCTGTTCTTTTATTGTCATTTCTCCTCACTAATGCCTTCTCATTTTCTTTTACTCCTAGTAATCCCTGAGTCTTAGGTGCATTGTCGCCATCTTCTATTATCCTGAACCCTGTTCTTTTATTGTCATTTCTCCTCACTAATGCCTTCTCATTTTCTTTTTTACCTCTAGTAATCCCTTGAGTCTTAGGTGCATTGTCGCCATCTTCTATTATCCTTGAACCTGTTCTTTTATTGTCATTTCTCCTCACTAATGCCTTCTCATTTTCTTTTACCCTAGTAATCCCTTGAGTCTTAGGTGCATTGTCGCCATCTTCATTATCCTGAACCCTGTTCTTTTATTGTCATTTCTCCTCACCAATGCCTTCTCATTTTCTTTTACTCCTAGCAATCCTCCTTTCTTTGAGTCTTAGGTGCATTGTCGCCATCTTCTATTATCCTGAACCCTGTTCTTTTATTGTCATTTCCTCCTCACTAATGCCTTCTCATTTTCTTTACTCCTAGTAATCCCTTGAGTCTTAGGCATTGTCACATCTTCTATTATCCTGAACCCTGTTCTTTTATTGTCATTTCTCCTCACTAATGCCTTCATTTTCTTTTACTCCTAGTAACTTCCCTTGAGTCTTAGGTGCATTGTCGCCATCTTCTATTATCCTGAACACTGTTCTTTTATTGTCATTTCTCCTCACTTCAAAGTTTTCTCATTTTCTTTACTCCTAGTAATCCCTTGAGTCTTAGGCATTGTCGCCATCTTCTGTTATCCTGAACCCTGTTCTTTTATTGTCATTTCTCCTCACTAATGCCTTCATTTTCTTTTACTCCTAGTAATCCCTTGAGTCTTAGGTGCATTGTCGCCATCTTCTGTTATCCTGAACCCTGTTCTTTTATTGTCATTTCTCCTCACTAATGCCTTCTCATTTTCTTTTACTCCTAGTAATCCCTTGAGTCTTAGGTGCATTGTCGCCATCTTCTGTTATCCTGAACCCTGTTCTTTTATTGTCATTTCTCCTCACTAATGCCTTCTCATTTTCTTTTTACTCCTAGTAACTCCCTTGAGTCTTAGGTGCATTGTCGCCATCTTCTATTATCCTGAACCCTGTTCTTTTTATTGTCATTTCTCCTCACTTTAATGCCTTCATTTTCTTTACTCCTAGATGCCTTGAGTCTTAGGTGCATTGTCGCCATCTTCTATTATCCTGAACCCTGTTCTTTTATTGTCATTTCCTCCCCTCACTAATGCCTTCTCATTTTCTTTTACTCCTAGTAATCCCTGAGTCTTAGGTGCATTGTCGCCATCTTCTGTTATCCTGAACTCTGTTCTTTTATTGTCATTTCTCCTCACTAAAGTCTTCTCATTTTCTTTTACTCCTAGTAATCCCTTGAGTCTTAGGTGCATTGTCGCCATCTTCTGTTATCCTGAACCCTGTTCTTTTATTGTCATTTCTCCTCACTAATGCCTTCTCATTTTCTTTTACTCCTAGTAATCCCTGAGTCTTAGGTGCATTGTCGCCATCTTCTGTTATCCTGAACCCTGTTCTTTTATTGTCATTTCTCCTCACTAATGCCTTCTCATTTTCTTTTTACTCCTAGTAATCCCTTGAGTCTTAGGTGCATTGTCGCTATCTTCTATTATTATCCTGAACCCTGTTCTTTTATTGTCATTTCTCCTCACTAATGCCTTCATTTTCTTTTACTCCTAGTAATCCCTTGAGTCTTAGGTGCATTGTCGCCATCTTCTATTATCCTGAACCTCCTGTTCTTTTATTGTCATTTCTCCTCACTAATGCCTTCTCATTTTCTTTACTCCTAGTAATCCCTTGAGTCTTAGGCATTATCTGTCTTCTATTATCCTGAACCCTGTTCTTTTATTGTCATTTCTCCTCACTAATGCCTTCTCATTTTCTTTTACTCCTTCTGTAATCCCTTGAGTCTTAGGTGCATTGTCATTACCTTCGTTATCCTGAACCCTGCCTTTTATTGTCATTTCTCCTCACTGTAAAAGCCATTTTCTTTTACTCCTAGTAATCCCTTGAGTCTTAGGTGCATTGCTTGTCTTCTGTTATCCTGAACCCTGTTCTTTATTGTCATTTCTCCTCACTAAAGTCTTCTCATTTTCTTTTACCTCTAGTAATCCCTTGAGTCTTAGGTGCATTGTCGCCATCTTTCTATTATCCTTGAACCCTGTTCTTTTATTGTCATTTCTCCTCACTAATGCCTTTCTTGCCCTTTTACTCCTAGTACTTCCTTGAGTCTAGGTGCATTGCTCATCTTCTATTATCCTGAACCTGTTTCTTTATTGTCATTTCTCCTCACTAATGCCTTCTCATTTTCTTTTACTCCTAGTAATCCCTGAGTCTTGTGTGGCATTATCGGCATCTTCTATTATCCTGAACCCTGTTCTTTTATTGTCATTTCTCCTCACTAATGCCTCTCATTTTCTTTTACTCCTAGTAATCCCTTGAGTCTTAGGTGCATTGTCGCCATCTTCTGTTATCCTGAACCCTGTTCTTTTTATTGTCATTTCCTCTCACTTCAATGCCTTCTCATTTTACCCTAGTAATCCCTTGAGGCTTAGTGGCATTATCGCCATCTTCTATTATCCTGAACCCTGTTCTTTTATTGTCATTTCTCCTCACTAATGCCTTCTCATTTTCTTTTACTCCTAGTAATCCTTGAGTCTTAGGTGCAATGGTCGCTATCTTCACATCTTGAACCCTGTTCTTTTATTGTCATTTCTCCTCACTAATGCCTTCCTTACTTTTTACTCCTAGGTAATCCCTTGAGTCTTAGTGGCATTATCACTTCCTCATTATCCTGAACCTGTTCTTTATTGTCATTTTCTCTCACTAATGCCTTTCATTTTCTTTTACCTAGAAATTCCTTGAGTCTAGCATTGCCATCTTTCACATCTTGAACCCCTGTTCTTTTATTGTCATTTCTTCCTACTCAATGGTTTTCATTTTCTTTTACCTCAGTAATCCCTTGAGGCCTTAGGTGCATTGTCGCCATTCTCATTATCCTGAACCCTGTTCTTTTATTGTCATTTCTCCCCTACCAATGTCTTCTCATTTCTTTTTACTCAGTAATCCCTTGAGTCTTAGGTGTATTGTCGCCATCTTCTATTATCCTGAACCCTGTTCTTTTATTGTCATTTCTCCTCACTACTGCTTTCATTTTCTTTTACCCTAGTAATCCCTTGAGTCTTAGGTGCATTATCGCCATCTTCTATTATCCTGAACCCTGTTCTTTTATTGGCTTCTCCTCACTAATGCCTTCTCATTTCTTTACTCCCAGTAATCCCTTGAGTCTAGGTACTGATGCTATCTTCTATTATCCTGAACCCTGTTCTTTTATTGTCATTTCTCCTCACTAATGCCTTCTCATTTTCTTTACTCCTAGTAATCCCTTGAGTCTTAGGTGCATTGTCGCCATCTTCTATTATCCTGAACCCTGTTCTTTTATTGTCATTTCTCCTCACTAATGCCTTCTCATTTTCTTTACTCCTAGTAATCCCTTGAGTCTTAGGTGCATTGTCGCCATCTTTCTATTATCCTGAACCCTGTTCTTTTATTGTCATTTCTCCTCACTAAAGTCTTTCATTTTCTTTTACTCCTAGTAATCCCTTGAGTCTTAGGCATTGTCGCCATCTTCTATTATCCTGAACCCTGTTCTTTTATTGTCATTTCTTCTCACTAAGTTTTTCATTTTCTTTTACTCCTAGTAATCCCTTGAGTCTTAGGTGCATTGTCGCCATCTTCTGTTATCCTGAACCCTGTTCTTTTATTGTCATTTCTTCTCACTAAAGTTTTCATTTTCTTTTACTCCTAGTAATCCCTTGAGTCTTAGGTGCATTGTCGCCATCTTCTGTTATCCTGAACCCTGTTCTTTTATTGTCATTTCTCCTCACTAAAGTCTTCTCATTTTCTTTTACTCCTAGTAATCCCTTTTGAGTCTTAGGTGCATTGTCGCCATCTTCTGTTATCCTGAACCCTTTTTCTTTATTGTCATTTCTCCTCACTAAAGTCTTCTCATTTTCTTTTACTCCTAGTAATCCCTTGAGTCTTAGGTGCATTGTCGCCATCTTCTATTATCCTGAACCCTGTTCTTTTATTGTCATTTCTCCTCACTAATGCCTTCTCATTTTCTTTTACTCCTAGTAATCCCTTGAGTCTTAGTGGCATTGTCGCCATCTTCTATTATCCTTGAACCCTTGTCTTTTTATTGTCATTTCCTCCTCACTAATGCCTTCTCATTTTCTTTTACTCCTAGTAATCCCTTGAGTCTTAGTGGCATTATCGCCATCTTCTATTATCCTGAACCCCCTGTTCTTTTATTGTCATTTCTCCTCACTAATGCCTTCTCATTTTCTTTACTCCTAGTAATCCCTTGAGTCTTAGGTGCAGTTTGTCGCCATCTTCTATTATCCTGAACCCTGTTCTTTTATTGTCATTTCTCCTCACTAATGCCTTCATTTTCTTTTACCCTAGTAACTCTGAGTCTTAGGTGCATTGTCGCCATCTTCTATTATCCTGAACCCTGTTCTTTTATTGTCATTTCTCCTCACTAATGCCTTCTCATTTTCTTTACTCCTAGTAATCCTCTGAGTCTTAGGTGCATTGTCGCCATCTTCTATTATCCTTGAACCCTGTTCTTTTATTGTCATTTCTCCTCACTAATGCCTTCTCATTTTCTTTTACTCCTAGTAATCCCTTGAGTCTTAGGTGCATTGTCGCCATCTTCTATTATCCTGAACCCTGTTCTTTTATTGTCATTTCTCCTCACTAATGCCTCCTTTCTCATTTTCTTTTACTCCTAGTAATCCCTTGAGTCTTAGGTGCATTGTCGCCATCTTCTATTATCCTGAACCCCTGACTTTATTGTCATTTCTCCTCACTAATGCCTTCATTTTCTTTACTCCTAGTAATCCCTTGAGTCTTAGGTGCATTGTCGCTATCTTTCTGTTATCCTGAACCCTGTTCTTTTATTGTCATTTCTCCTCACTTCAATGCCTTCTCATTTTCTTTTACTCTCAGTAATCCCTTGAGTCTTAGGTGCATTGTCGCCATCTTCTGTTATCCTGAACCCTGTTCTTTTATTGTCATTTCTCCTCACTAATGCCTTCTCATTTTCTTTACTCCTAGTAATCCCTGGAGTCTTAGTGCATTGTCGCCATCTTCTATTATCCTGAACCCTGTTCTTTTATTGTCATTTCTCCTCACTAATGCCTTCTCATTTTCTTTTACTCCTAGTAATCCCTTGAGTCTTAGGTGCATTGTCGCCATCTTCTATTATCCTGAACCCTGTTCTTTTATTGTCATTTCTCCTCACTAATGCCTTCTCATTTTCTTTTACTCCTAGTAATCCCTTGAGTCTTAGGTGCATTGTCGCCATCTTCTGTTATCCTGAACCCTGTTCTTTTATTGTCATTTCTCCTCACTAAAGTCTTCTCATTTTCTTTTACTCCTAGTAATCCCTTGAGTCTTAGGTGCATTGTCGCCATCTTCTTGTTATCCTGAACCCTGTTCTTTTTATTGTCATTTCTCCTCACTAATGCCTTCTCATTTTCTTTTACTCCTAGTAATCCCTTGAGTCTTAGGTGCATTGTCGCCATCTTCTGTTATCCTGAACCCTGTTCTTTTATTGTCATTTCTCCTCACTAATGCTCCTCTCATTTTCTTTTACTCCTAGTAATCCTTGAGTCTTAGGTGCATTGTCGCCATCTTCTATTATCCTGAACCCTGTTCTTTTATTGTCATTTCTCCTCACTAATGCCTTCTCATTTTCTTTTTACTCCTAGTAATCCCTTGAGTCTTAGGTGCATTGTCGCCATCTTCTATTATCCTGAACCCTGTTTTTATTGTCATTTCTCCTCACTAATGCCTTTCTCATTTTCTTTTTTACTCCCTAGTAATCCCTTGAGTCTTAGGTGCATTATCGCCATCTTCTATTATCCTGAACCCTGTTCTTTTATTGTCACTACTCAATGCCTTCTCATTTTCTTTTACTCCTAGTAATCCCTTGAGTCTTAGGTGCATTGTCGCCATCTTCTATTATCCTGAAACCTGTTCTTTTATTGTCATTTCTCCTCACTAATGCCTTCTCATTTTCTTTTACTCCTAGTAATCCCTTGAGTCTTAGTGGTATTTATCGCCATCTTCTATTATCCTGAACCCTGTTCTTTTATTGTCATTTCTCCTCACTAAAGTCTTCTCATTTTCTTTTACTCCTAGTAATCCCTTGAGTCTTAGGTGCATTGTCGCCATCTTCTATTATCCTGAACCCTGTTCTTTTATTGTCATTTCTCCTCACTAATGCCTTCTCATTTTCTTTTACTCCTAGTAATCCCTTGAGTCTTGTGCATTGTCGCCATCTTCTGTTATCCTGAACCCTGTTCTTTTATTGTCATTTCTCCCTCACTAATGCCTTCTCATTTTTCTTTTTACTCCTTAGTAATCTCCTTGAGTCTTAGTGGCATTATCGCTATCTTCTATTATCCTGAACCCTGTTCTTTTTATTGTCATTTCTCCTCACTAAAGTCTTCTCATTTTCTTTTACTCCTAGTAATCCCTTGAGTCTTAGGTGCATTGTTGCCATCTTCTATTATCCTGAACCCTGTTCTTTATTGTCATTTCTCCTCACTAATGCCTTCTCATTTTCTTTTACTCCTAGTAATCCCTTGAGTCTTAGTGGCATTATCGCCATCTTCTATTATCCTCTGAACCCTGTTCTTTTATTGTCATTTCTCCTCACTAATGCCTTCTCATATTTTTACTCCTAGTAATCCCTTGAGTCTTAGGTGCATTGTCGCCATCTTCTATTATCCTGAACCCTGTTCTTTTATTGTCATTTCTCCTCACTAATGCCTTCTCATTTTCTTTTACTCCTAGTAATCCCTTGAGTCTTAGTGGCATTATCGCCATCTTCTATTATCCTGAACCCTGTTCTTTTATTGTCATTTCTCCTC